>JASDQU010690031.1:15375-26045 GCA_032191745.1 Picea mariana
CTCAGCATCTCGCCCTCGCTGCGAACTTCCACCTCTCTCTGTCTGAGTCTGAGGTTTCTTCCAGTCATCCTTGGGCTTCTGGTATTTATCTTGGGCAACCGATTTTCCTTTGGGCTGACTCCTGCCTCTGCCTCGTTGACCTTGCTTACGACTCAGCTTCTCCTCAGCTTTCAAAGCCATTTGATAAGCATCCTCCACCGTTCGGATGGTTTCCATATTTATTTCATCCTGAATTTCATACCTCAGGCCATTCATATACCTGGCCACCTTTTCGTCATTGCTTTCGCGATGAATTGCCCTGATATTCAACCTGTAAAATTCCTCAGTATACTCCTTCACTGTCATCAGCTTCTGTCTCAAGTTCTGCATCCTTCTGAACAAAGAAATTTGATAATCCCCGGGAATGAATTTTGCCTTCATCTTTGCAATCATCCTGTCCCAGCTCTTAATTTTCTGCTTGCCTTGGCAATGCCTGTCATCTTGTAGTTCATCCCACCACAAGGCTGCATGTCCTTTTAGTCTCATGATGACATGCCTGACCTTCTTATCCTCTTCAATATCTTCATAATCAAAGTAAGTGTCTAGAGCTCTAATCCAATATAGAAGTTCTTCCGCATCCAGATTTCCCTCATAAACTGGAATGTCCATCTTTACCTTTGTACTCATTCTTGCAACAGCTTTAAGTAAGTGTTCACTCACTGCATCTTCCGTTGGGATTTCTTCTCCTCTGTTTCCAACATCCTCTTCATTTTCGGATTCACTGATATCTCCTACATCAGCTTTGCGCCTTTGTTTTATCTCCATGTCCTCCATTCTGGCACGAAGATTTCACACTTCTCTCTCCATGTCTGGATTCTGCACTTGCCTACCTCTTTCTCTGGACATTTCCCTTTCCTCCTCTGGATCGGGTGATTGTCTACCCCTTCTTCTTGGCGGCATGGTGAATTCTCCTTGTCCTCTGCTACAGAAAGCAAAGAAGCTTTTCTATGCTCTGATACCACTTGACGCAAGGCGTGCCACCCAGGCACGTCCGCTCTCACAGGATCTTCTTCCTCTCGGCCCGAAGAACTCCAACGTTCTTCTATTTCCCTATCGGGAAATCTGCACCCACAACAATCTTTCCCCGAGGTCTCCCCTTTACCACCGGGAGATCAGCTAAATCTCGCGATCTCGTGAGTTCGTGAATCAAAGCCTCCAACTCTTCCTTTCAAATCTTGCAATACCCGACCTGACGATACGGGTATGGCCCTTTTCTTTGTTAGTGCACTCACCACATGAAATCATAGGCTAGGCTTAATTGTCAGTGCCTCTCGCAACTCGCACCTTCGTGAGTGTGTGAGTTGAACTCTTGTTCCCTCCAGTTGCAATATCTCAAGACGCGACAGGTCAACGCTGAGATGACTCCTCCCTTGACATATTTCACTACTTGCAACCTCGCAACCTCGACGGTTGAACCGTTGAGCTTTCACCCTCCTATTCTGTGAATCCCCGAGATGCAAGAATTCAACGGAGTGTTGACTCCTATCTCCAGGCAACGTGTGTCCACCCGTCAACCATGCAGGTCCCACCTTATGCTCTACCACGTTTCCACACGAACCTCGGCTCTCGGCACTTCACGACTCGTGAATCCTCATGCCAATACTTCGGGACTTCTCGCGGCGAGATCCTGATGATTTTGTGCCACCTGTACTCCACTCCCCGACTTTGCTATGTCCCACACTATCCTCCAGCTGTCAGAATATCGTTTCTCACAATCTCGCAATCCCTGTGGCCAAATTCTCGAGTCTTTTCTCGCGAGACTCCGATACACGATCTCACATGCGAATCCAACGGTCCTCATACAATCTGGATCCAACGGCTATTCTCCTTCTCGCGCCTCGCGTCCTTGTGACTTGGAGTACCCAATACTTGGGCTCTCACCCTGCGAACTCCTGAGTTCGCGAGATCTCTTGATCTCTGCCACCTGTCCTCCTCAGATGGACGACTCCTGATCCTCTCGCCACTCCTCCACTCGTAAAACTGAAGGACTTCCCTTTCTATCCTCCAATGTCTGAGTCTTCGAGATGGGAAAATCTCCTTACACGCGTCCTCCACAACGAACAGTTAGGATCTTGTAGGGATATTGCGCCTCGCGACATCACTGTTCTTGTTGCACAACTTTTGGGGCTTCGACTTGCGAGTCCCCGATACACGATACCACGTGTAAATCCGATGGCTCCTATGACTCGGGATCGACGGTTCTGCCCCTCCTGAGCTTCAAACCCTTCGGACCTTCTCGCCGTAACCTCCTTGCACCTCTGCAAGATCTAACAATCCTCGAAACTTCGCGAAATCTCCTCATAGGATTTCATCCGTTCGTTCTCCCTTTGAGAATTCTGTGAAATGAATAAGTGCCTCTCCACGAGGCTCCTTCGCCGCTTCGCCAACCTGCGATGCTTCTTGCAACTTCAAGTCACACTTATCTACGCTGATCTTCAGCAACTCAGAGGCCTATCCTTCCTAAGATTTTCTAAATTACTTCAACTTCCACGAGGTTCTTTGCATGCACTCTTTGTGGCAAACCTGCGAACACTTCATTGTTCGAGCTTCCTTTGACTCTGCGCATACCCGTAGCAGCAGTCCTCCAAAGCTTCTGCTCAGATTCACGACTGAGACTTCCTCCCTTAGCCTACGCACTCCTTGCATGGCTCCAACAACCCATGTTCACTTCTAAGCAAACAAGAACAAGAGTTAAACTATCTGAGCTTCCATCAATGCACTCCTTGCGGATGACTTCAACTGCACTCCTTGCAGGAATCCTTGCTCAAGTAGAGAAACAATTGAAACTCATTCACTCTTCCTTCCAGACTTCTGTTTAAACCATGAAATCATATGCATAGCATCTCAAAACAAATACATAACAAAAAACAAACGTTCATGAGCATATTATCAGCACACACACAGAGAATAACACAACAGCCATGAATCTGAATCAACTTCTTCTATTAATTCAAGATCTGTACATGGATGTCTTTTACAACCCTCTACTATTTTCCTATGCTCTTCCTACTATGAATTATGTTGGCTTATGTTACAATGTGAAATGAGGGTGTCTATATCCGTTTTACCTCCTGCGCTCTAAAACTATCTAATCTAAGAATTCAATTCTATCTACCTGCATCTACTACTATAAATGCCTCTATCTATCTCGGATGAGAGCGTATGGCTTGAGGTCTGATTACATTTTACCAAGGCACCTAAATTAAATAATCTCATTTATGTTTGTGCATCAACTTCAAGGGAAATTCAAAAACTTGCGCTGGACGTCTTCCAGCTGTCTTTTGCTTCCACGTTGGTTTTGCTTATCGTGAGGGATGCTCCTGCATCAAAATCCCATATCTTGATCCTCAAAGATTTACGTTGGTCAAAGAAGATACAGAGTTTAGGGTGTCTTTTGAGCAGGCTAGATGCATGGCCTTTTACAGAAAAATCCAAGGCTTCAACATGAAACTAGTAGAGCAGTTCGCACTTAGGTTCGATAGGTCTCGAGAGGTAATTGGAGGTATCACTTTCCAAGTGAAAGAGGAAACTTTGTCGACCATGACATAGATCCATTCACATGATGAAATGTGTTTTAAATGCATGCCTTTGGACACGCAGTGTTACGAAGACTTCATCAAGAGAGACTGCATAGGTGGGAAGTTCGAAACGGTCGTTCCAAGTAGATATTTGTAGGGTTCCTTTCAGAAACTCATGGACGTGATTAAGAGATATTTTACCTATGAAGGAGGGTTTGACATAATACATCCAAACCACATTAGATTTTTGATTCACTTCACAGGGTGGAGATCGTTAAATCTTCTCTTTTTCTTACTCCAAACCCCTGAGAGATGGCACACAACTCCCAAGATGAGATAGATCAACCGAAGAGGAAAATATCACATGTCTCACTGAATAAATTGTTGTTGGTGGAGGAGTTAAAGAGACTGGAAAATAACTAGGATTCATTTATACTTGTAGCAGGCATCCCCAAGGATCCTAAAGGATATTTCCCTCTACCCTCGAAAAGGGTAACACCACACCGTGCGGTGGCTCAAGAAGGAAGGACATTGAAGGCCCTATCCCCCCAATAGCCAATACCCTGGAGAAGGGGCAGGCCAAGGAAGAACAAGGAGTTTGGAGATATCTGAGTCTCGAGTGAGCCACAAACAAAGTCAGTCATCAAAGAGTTACTCATGTATGTTATTCGGCTAGAGCCCGTCGAAGGTACAAGTCGATAAAGTTGGGCCAGAAGGAAGAGGACAGACACTGAGAGTGCAGAGGTTTGTGAGTCATCGCAGGAGCTAAAGAAAGTGAAACTTGTTATTGCTGAGTTATACCAGGAAAATAGAGAGCTGAGACAACATTTGGCAGTGAAGACACTGGAAATATCAGCATCACAAGGTCGCGAGGGAAACACTACTTGGCTAAAGAGACATCTCAGAGAAGCACAGGATACGATCATACAACTCTGCGAAACATAGAGGGTGTTGGAGGAAAGGAATGTGAAACACTTCAGGGAATGTGAACCGGCCATGGAGAAATTCCACGCAGCTCTGGCCAGAGCATAGAAGAAGCAGAAAGGGAATAGGGTTCTGCAAAGGCAAGTGATGAAACTGAAAAATGCAAAACTAGTCTGTCAGAAGAAAGCTTCGAGTATCCAAACTGCAAACGACACCATATGCATGATCGATCAACCCCATTTTTTGTCTCCTCAAACATGTCGCGGATTTAGACTCTGACATATATTCGTGTGGAAAACATACGACATGTAGAGATGGAATATCATGGTGAAGGACAAGTGTACGTTATACGTGCGACAATTTGAAGAAGAGACATTGTTCCCTGGATGAGGTCATCATTTTTGGAGGCACCTGCAATGGTTTTCAGTCACCTACCACATGCACGCACCATCAAACGATCACATGGAAAATGGCACAGTTGTTACAATATGTGGCAGGAGTCTGACAGAAAACTTGACCATCCAGATGCCCTATCAAAGGAAATCATCGACACATCATCTTCTAACAATGAGATCTTGTTGATGAATGAAACGTTGTGGCAAAGACGAGCGGCTATGATGCTGCCAATTGCAGCCAGTTTTATTTTTAGCAAAAGGCCATTCAAAGAGTCATCTCACAGAGTGTAGTTGAAACCTAGTTTCTATGAATGGTAGTTAGAATGTAGGGTAGCCCAAGTGGCACACCCTTGTCTAGATATTCTATCTTTTCAATGTAAGCCGGGTTGGTTGGAAAAACAGTGTAGAAAGTGGCTATTGATTATGGTTTTTGATCCGATTGAAACTTAATGCAAAAGTCCTGAAGCTTTGATGAAAAGATTCTAACGGTGTCATTCTGATGTATTGTATTATTTATTTGTGTATGTGCTTTCCTGTTTTCTTTATATTCACATCTATAATGTCTGTCTAAATTAGAACTTAATTTCAAATCT
Organism: Picea mariana; assembly: GCA_032191745.1. Lineage (NCBI taxonomy): Eukaryota > Viridiplantae > Streptophyta > Pinopsida > Pinales > Pinaceae > Picea > Picea mariana. Next base: position 20,845 of record JASDQU010690031.1, read on the forward strand.
AGAATTCACCACGCAGTGCTCTAGTTTTGCGCAATTTAGACAAACCGTATTTCTTCTAAGTTAACTATGATTTCATCCTCGGTGGTTCTCTTCATGTGTTTTTCTCTCGCCACACATAACGATTTTTAGCTGAAGACTATTTCTCATTTATCCTTTATCCTCTAAAGTTCAGTTACTGATTCATTTGTTTATGTTGTTGTCTTAAATCAACCCCATATCCCAAGGTCTTTCTTTCTTTCACCAATAGAACCAGAAAATATTGTTTAAAGAGTGTTAAATTTAGCCTGGTGTTTAAAGTTATATCTCGTACAGAGACAAAGTCTCTAGAGAGATCCCTCTCCAGGTCTGAAAGGCTAGTTTTGGGCCTCAAATTTGGTTTGTAGGTTGCCTCTATCATTCGTTTCTCAGTCGAACAAAGTTTACAGAGCGCTAACATTCTGGCGTCGTTATCAGGGACGAAATTGAATAAATTTTCCCTGGGAGAACGACTAAAGCTATAGTTTTGACCCCTGAGGATAATAGTGGGGAAAACATTTTTATTGGTTGAAACCTTGACCCTGGAAACTCCAGTGAAAAATACCAGTTCCACGTAGTAGTGCCATTCAAAAAACCTGGCTTCGAAGACCATTTATACTAGAGCCAATCCTGACCCCAACCATGTAGAGCCCGTGTATGATCCTGAGATACTTTTTTGTAGGGTGAGGGAGAAGGTGCAAGACTCATTATATTAATTAGATAGAAATCTATCCTTTCCCAAGGATGGGGATCAAAGCATTGATGACCTCGAGTTTGATGCTTTGTTCGAACAAACTTTATTTAGGTCTTAATCAAAAACCAACTTTGACCATATAGTTTTTGACGAGGAAAGGTTTTGGTCTCTAATCCATAAAGCTACAAATCCTTCTCATAACATCCCCCAAATCTCAAAACCACCTAGAGAAATGGCTTCCAGGTTCGCTCCCCCTGTTCTTCCTGCCCAACTGCATGATTTTCCATAGAACTACAGCTAGAGGATCAAGCTCTATGACACTAAAGGAAATGTTTCAGCCCAAAAGAATTTGGATTGGTTCAACAATTTCATTGACATAGAATAGGTAGACTATGCAGACACAAAGATGAGGTTGTTTGCACAGAGTCTTTCAGGGGAGGTAAGAAAGTGGTTCAAATCCCTCCCAGCAACAAGCATTCAAGACTTCACCACATTTGAAATGTCTTTCATTACTAGATGGGGAGATAGAAAGAATCCTTTGCAGATTCTGACACAGTATAACAATATGAAAAGAGAGTTGTATGAGACGATGCAAGATTTCTCGGCCCATTTCATGAGGGTTTACAATTTGATTCCTGCAGAATTCCAGCCGCCTCCCGGGGTCACGCAACTGTGATACGTCGACTCCTTTAACAGTGATTTCGCCCTATTGTTAAGGGAGAGAATATCAACAAATTTAGATGCTATGATGAGTGACACAATCAAAGTCGAGGTAAACCTAATGGAATCGGGAAAGATAAAAAAAAACTTCAACAGGGGCAGGAGGAAACCCCAAGGAGATGTGCAACCATCTACTTCTCGACCCTCAAAGGACAGGTTTGACTTGATGATGAAGACAATGGAGAAACTGATGGAGAGAATGTCCCTGGGAAACAAACCTACCTCCCTAGAACAACATGATCCCTAGCCCAAGAATTAGAACCCCAGAAGAGGTTCGGTCCCACAGATCAAGAAGAGGGAACAGAGAGACCAGGGCGACCAACAAATAAGGCCCCTGTTCAAAAAAAACTACGTGGATGAAGATTTTGATCAAATGTTTGAGGATCAAATGCATTGTTGTAATGACAAAGACATGTGTGTGTTTTTGACAAGGGGGAACATGATCAATACATGAGAAAAAATGATGACATTATGTTGGATATGGATGATACCCTGTCTTGGGAAATGGAGGAAATCAGGAAAGGTTATCACAATGCCATCATGCAATTCCAAAAGCATTACAACCTCAGGAGAAAAAAGGTGTCCACAGAGCCTCAGCAAACGAATCCCATAATGGAGCCTCAGCAGACCAATCCCGTGATGAAAACTCCGACGGATTTCCCTTCCACGAGCTGACCAAAGAAAGACAACCCGACCAAGAATGCAACATAAAAGGCAAAGTAAAAGGTGGAAGTTCCAAGGAGAGTGCCAGAAACAAGCTGGGAGACATGCGTCAAAGAGGTAGAAAAGGTCACTCCCCCCTTTAACTTTGAGAACGAAATGGCCGAGATTAAAATCTTCATCCCTTTCAATGAACTCATCAAAAAGGGAGAATATTGGGATCAAATCATCAAAATGATAAACATGGTGGGTACTCCTGACACTTTGAATGTCCATGATGATCACCCTGCCATTTTGTTTGGTTTGCATGTAGAGGAGACGGGAGTTACTGAGGATGTTCCCCCATTCTATGTCAGTCTCAAGGTCCATGACATGACCTTGCATAATGCCATGTTGGATTCGGGCGCATCGCACAATCTCATGCCCAAAGTGATTATGGATGAGTTGGGTTTGGCCATCACCAGGCCATATAAGGATCTCTTTTCTTTCGATTCAAGAAAAGTGAAGTGTCTAGGTCTGATCAAAGATATGGTTGTCTCGCTGGCCCAAATCCCTTCTAAAAATTTGGTTATGGACATGTTCGTGGCCGATATACCCCCTAAGTTTGGCATGCTATTATCCAGGTCATGGGCCACGAAATTGAAGGGAACTCTRCAAATGGACATGYCGGATGCCACCATCCCTATTTTTGGCCAGGATAAACGGTTATACAGAGAAGTACTGCTGAAATACATGGTGAGAAGTAAGACGTAGTCAAATAACCACCCCATCTAATCTATTGACACTGATATTGACTCCTCCATTTTTTACAATGACCTGAGTTTTGAAGAAGAAGAAATGACAACTATCTTGGCTGTTGATGACAAAGCCGCGTGACAAGCAACAAAGTGCGCAAAACCAAGGAACCACACGGAGAATGAGATGTGGAACATGAGTTTTGATGGAGCCATCAACAAAGAAGGAGAAGGAATCGGCATATGAATGAGCCCTCCCAAGGTAGGCACAAAACTCTGCTCATACATACTCTCTTTTGAATGCACTAATAACATCATTGATTATGAGGCACTGATTTTGGGCCTGAGAGTTTTGAAAGAGTTTGGTGCAAAGAGGATAGCGGTCCATGGAGACTCTAAGCTCATTATAAACCAAGTGAAAGGCATATATCAATCCAAGCATGCCAGACTAAGAGCGTACATAAATCTGGTGTTGGACCTTGTCGAAGAATTCTCGGAGTACAATTTATCGTCGATCCCAAGGGGGAAGAATCATATTGTGGATGCTTTGGCCACCTTGACCTCAATTTTTAAAATCCCCATTTTTCCAAACAAAAAGTACGAGATCGAAGTCAAACACAGGCCAACGGTGCCCAATAATATCAAGTATTGGTAGGTGTTTGAGGATGAAAAATAGGTGGAGATATTTCTCCAAATGAGCGACGAGTTTGCTAACATGAACATTGATGTCGAATGCTACTTCAACGAAGATGAAAGAATGGATGCACGTAGTGATGATGACCCTTTCCAGAACCAGATAGTTGGAAGGGACATAGTACAACTCAAGAATAATATCATCCCGAAAGGATTAGTCCTGTTGGAAAATATTTTTGATGAAAATGACGTGGCTATAAATCCCAAGATCACTACAAATGACGAGGATGTCGAGGATTGTAATATCGAGACCCAGGAGAATATGAAAATAATATCAAGATCCAGGAGAATATGAAAATAATAAAACTATCAAAGATGCTCAGTCCAGAGGTCAGATAGGATTATATTAAGTTCATGAAGGATTTTCCCCACGTTTTTGCTTGGAGTTATGATGAATTGAAATTTTATGACACCAAGGTGATTCAGTGTGTCATTCCTCTCAAAGAAGACCAGAAGCCTTTCAAGTAAAAGCTGAGACAGATAAATCCCCTTTTGTTGTTGCTAGTCGAAAAGGAGGTAAAGAAACTCTCCAAAGCCAAAATTATCGTTTCTTTAAGGTTTTCAAAATGGGTTTCAAATCTAGTACCTATAAGGAAAAAGAGCGGTGAAATAAGGTTGTGCATCGATTTTCAGAATTTGAACAAAGTGTCCCTCAAGGAAAACTACCCACTCCCGAAGATGGACTATATTCTACAAAAGGTAGTTGGGTCCCAGAATATGTCTATGTTGGATGGATTTTCAGGTTACAATTGGGTCATGTAACACCCAGATGACCGGGAAAAGACAACTTTCTCAACAGCATGGGGAACGTTCATGTACGCTAAGATGCCCTTCGCTCTGATGAACGTTGGAGCTACATTCCAGCGGGAAATATATATAGCATTTGCTAAAKATAAGGACAAGTTTATAGTGATCTATATTGACGGCATCACAGTGTACTCTGACTCTAACGAACAACACCTCAAAACTTTGAAGAGAGTTTTCCAAAAGTGCAGGAAGTTCGACATATCTTTAAATCCAAAACAATCACATTTCAKAATGCAAGAGGRGAAAYTGTTGGGGCACATCATATCGAAAGAAGGTATAAAGATAGGCCCCAACAGGGCTAAAGGAATCATGAAAATTAGCAATCTGCGCAGCAAGAAGTAGGTGCAGTCCTTCCTGGGAAAGGTGAATTTCTTGAAAAGGTTCATCCCGAACTTAGCAGAAATTATAAAACATATCACCTGTATGCTCAAAAAAGGGAACGAGATCAAGTGGAACTCCGAATCCAGAAAATAATTTGAATACATCAAGATAGATCTGACCAAAGCTCCTATGTTTGCCAACCCAGACTTCACAGAGGACTTCCTCTTATTGTCATTTGCCTCAGAGAATACCATTGTTGGCGTATTGTTAAAGAAAGATGCTAAAAACTTCAAGAAGCCTATGGCCTACTTCAGCAGGACGTTGAGAGATTCCCCACTGAGGTATGAAATTTTGGAGAAACAAGTGTATGCCTTAGTGAAATCCCTAAAAGAGTTCAGAACCTACATACTACATTCCCATGTTTTCTCTTATATGCCCAACAACTCAGTCAAAGATATCCTAACGTAGCCTGACCCGGAGGGAAGAAGAGGTAAGTGGATCATGGCCATGCTGGAGTATGACCTTGAAATCAAGACCACAAAGATGATCAAAGGACA
>JASDQU010690031.1:39196-50564 GCA_032191745.1 Picea mariana
GATGATGATGATGATGATGACATATGGTTTAAAACGGTTGGAGCCAACCTCAATTAATCACCGCAACTAATCTCCATTATTTATAAGTTTAACCACCATCATCTTCATTATAAAAAAAATTATTTTATTGTTTTTATTATGATATTAAATTAAAAATATATTTATGTTTATAATTTGTTTCTTTATGATAAATAATAATAATTAATTAACTGTAAATATATTAGATTAACTGTTTTTTATATGGTTTACTAGATTTGCACCTAGAGTAACAAGGTGCTCTACATGGGCTAGGCCTTATGTTATGTTAGATAATAAAAAATAATAATAATAACAATAATAAAAATAAATGCCCCGGATGGGGTGACACGCAGCTATAGGGAGACAGGTGGATCCGCACCCGGCCCTGGCATAAATGCCAACGGCCGCCACCCACGAGCATGACTTAAAGATGGGGGACGACCATCGCTGCAGCTTCAGGATGGAGGGACCTTTCCCTCGAGCGACAATGTACGATTTTAGTGTTTCAGTTATGGCAAAGGTTAATTGCGAGAGGATGGCCTTGGCTCCTGTTCATTTCGTTTTCAATTCGCCCGGTAAGAGTAGGTCTGCACCAGCCACAGCCTTGGTTATAGCCCGAATTCTCTAGTGGGATCTGGCATTCACCGCGCATTTTTCATTCTGGCATTCTGCTCTCTCGCTGCATTTCTTTTTGCATCTAACGAGACTGAGCTCGCTCGCCCGCGATTCATACCTGCAACTGCTCTTCTGCCTTCACCGGCATTTGCTTTGCACCTTCTCCATGACCCGAAAGAGAGGTAAACCTCGTCGTGGCTCGGCCTGGGAGGCACATAAGGTGCAGCGGCTTCGTAAGGAACAACTTGAATGGGCCTTGGCTCTTGCAACATCAATTCTTCGGAAGAAAGCCAGAGCAGAGAAACGGGCTCGGCTTGCCACCATTGTTGAGTCTGGAGCTGGTTGCAGCCGTGATGTCAAGAAGAAAGCAACGGAAGCGAGGCAGGAAGTCGAAACTGAGGAGGAGTTTCCCCCTGCATTGTGGAGGAAATCCCGTTTGTGGAGGACCTGATGACTATGGAGTTCACCCGAGTGGAAACCAAGAGGGAGGACTGCAAGCCCACTCCGGCATTGGTTGATTACATCCTCGGTTGTATCGTGGAGGAAATACCCTGGCTTGGTGACGATAATTGCAGTTGCCATAATGCGGGAACAAAGGTTGCAGAAGATGCTGGGGGACAACAGCTGTTAGATGCGGGTTCTGGAGCGGCGGTGGATGAGGGTGGCAGCGTGCATGGCTCACTCATCCGGGATGAACACCTAGCTCTCATCTTCGACCTCCGGGGACACTTGGCTGATCTGGAGTATCGGGCCCTCTGCATGGGTCAGAGAATGGACATGCTCCTCGATGCATTTTCCAATGCACAACCCAAGTGGAAATGTCCACTCTGCTCACAAGCTTTTTCCATCCTGGTTGGGACCATGCGACAGACTGGCGAGGATGACAGGTCACCAGGCACCTAGGTTTTTATGTTATCTTGGTTCTTAGTTTTTATGTTACTGTTTTTATATGAACTTAGACCAAAGACATATGTCCTGGTTTCCTCCGGGCAGGACAGATGCCACTCCGTTTTTATGTTTTATAATGCTATTGCTACTCACTCCCTATACTTGCTGGTTTCCGATAATCGACAGCATTTTGGGTGATACCAGACCTACCCTTTTGTATAACTCTGTAAAAGTTTTGTCTATCTAATATAGCAGGATCCACACTTTTTTATTTAAAAAATAAAAAATAATAAAAATAAATGACTTACAATTTATTCATAAGTGAGTATGCCAATAATGATACATCTATTGAAAATGACCAGAATTAATGGTCTTTTAATTATAGATTATTTTTTAATGGTCACTATTTATTTGTTTAGTGATCACAATAAATGTAAAGATGTAATTTTCAACATTAACTTTCTTGCATGAGAAAACATATCTCTTAGTTATTAAATTGGGTAATCAAAATGAGTTAGGTGTTTTACTCCATTTAGTTTTTTTACTTTGATTGGCTTTTTTTTTTACTTTGCTTTGGTTTTTAGGTTTTTTTTTTAACATTTACGAAATGTCACTTCCATGGTAAGTGGGGCCTAAGTGGTGGCTTCACCTTCAACTTATTTACCAATTGTGCAACAACCTGATAGGATATTAATGGTGAGTTCTCACATTTAAATTAATGGTTTGTTTTACTTTCCCATGGGAGCATTTTTACTTGCCCATTGGTGCGTCAATGGTGCATTTTACTTAGTGTTTTTTTCTTAGTGCATTTTACTTACCCTCCCAAGCCATTTTACTAGCACTCCCAAGCCTTTTGTTGTTTCATGTTTATGTAAATAACTTTCTTCTCTTTACATTTTTAGCCAACAATGATGTAGCATACAGAGAAACTTCAATCATTTCTAGCCACAACAACTAATGTAACATACATGAGCAACCTCAATCATTTCTAGCCACAACAACTGATGTAGCATACATGAGCAACATCAATCACGCTTAGAAAGGAGGGAGCAACATCAATCATTTATAGCCACAACAACTGATGTAGCATACATGAGCAACATCAATCACGCTTACAAAGGAGGGAGCAACATCAATAGTGCATGGAAACAAGTTAGCAAATGTTTGGTTTGGTTTTCTGATTAGATATAGTTATATGTAATGATCAAATCCTTAGCATATACAAATCTTGTGGCCGTCCTTAACAAGTGTAACGATTTTATCCTTGGCATATATAAATCTTGTGGCCATCAGATTTATTAATACATATACACGTTTTACAAATAGGATTTGGGCTCTACCCTCATCTTTGGTTACAATGACCTCTCTCTCATTATATGTTATAATCATTATATCTTCTTATTCTTGTTGGATCATTTTTTCTTAAACGTTTTATTGTGCATGGTTTTGAAGGTTGTAATTCTTGCAACACCAATTTAAAATTGTTGTAGTTTGTTGGATATAATGTATGTGAAGCATTCAAGATTATGTTAGGGTTTCAGTTTATGTTAGGGTTAGGGTTTGTATAAGAAAATTAATTAGATGATTTTCACATGAGGAACAATTTAAGTCACATCTAAATTAATTAGATGATTTAGATGTGACTTAAATTGTTTCTCATGTGAAAATATTTATATATAATTGATGTTATAATCATTACATCAACTATACTTATTATATTATATATTAAAAAATATTTTATATTATTTTAATTATTATATTAATAATCTATTTATATTTATGATTTTTTTTTTATAATTTATCATAATAATATTATTTTATGGATTATAGTAATTAATAACAATGATGATTAGTGAGTTTACTGAATCCACTGATATGAATTCTAACCATAAAAATGTAAGAAATTAGTTGGAATTCTTTACAATATTTTTCAATTATTATTTTTAATATAGTTGTTTGTGGTCTAAGTATGTTAGATCATATTAAATTATGATTAAGTATGTTTGGTTATATTAAATATAATATATTTTTATCATATTATTAATATATTGTTGATTATAAATGATTTTTATTTCTCATTTATTAATATAGTTGACTATGGTTTAGCATGTTTAATAATACTTACCATTTATAAATATGGTTGATTATGATTCAACATGTTTAATAATATTTAATGATGGTTTCATCATGGATGATTATGTTTCAAGACAAGTAAGATGGTTGATTATGATTGAGAAAGGGTGTTTATGGCTTATTAGGGTTGATCATGTTTATGCATGGTTATCAATGCTTTAATATGTTTGACTTCATTTAACTATTGTTGGTTCACAATGTTTGATTAAAGAAAGTTATGATTAACCATGATTAACTATGATTAACTATGTTTAAAAAACACTCGTAATTTTAGTATACATTTGGAACATCTATATTATATAGAAGCCACAAAATTAACTCTTGAAAATGATTTACCATAATTATCATAATCATTGTTATCAAAATATAATAAACCATGGTAAAACATAATTAACTATACTAAAATTGTGAAACTAAGATGTATCTAATATAGTTATATTCATCTTAGTTAATTTATGTCAATTTGCTATGTTGTATTGAAATGTTCATAAAAAAAATTTCCACAATATAATGTCTTACTTATAAAGATCATGTTGAATTATAACATTAATCAATAATCATGTTACAATAATCATGTTACAACGAGAGATTTATTTTGATCAAATTTTATTAAATTATTATACTTTTGAATGAATATATTACATAATTATTATTTATTAAAAAAAATCATATTTTTTTAATTATAAAATAACATAATTATTATTTATTAGAAAAAATTGTCATATTTATATTATTTATTTTGAAATTGGGTATAAAATCATTATCTATTATTATTATTAAAAATATTTTAATAATGATAATGATATTGGTATAATTAAATTATAAAAATAAAAAATATTAATTTAAAGTAAATGAAAATTAATATCAATTACACTCATACTTTAGTCTGAGTGGATCTAATGGTTAAGAACATATGTTTCTTTCTAAGAAGTCACAAATTCAAATCCAGTTTCCTTGGTAGGAGTTAGCTTTTCCTACGGAAACTCCATCCTAAGTTATTTACACACCTATAACTTTACACGGTCTTAATTTCCTTGATAAAAAAAGTCAATTTTATCACACATGTCGCTTTATCCGGCCATAATTTCCTGGACGATAGTGTCTTCTTTGTAAATGATCCAAAATACTTCAATTTTAAGCTATTTATAACTAGTGTCCCGTTATGTGGCGTCAGTGTCCCCGGTAAGAGTTGATTCTTCCTTGATGAACTTCAATCCTCATTGCCATAATCTATCGATGACGTCATTCACTAAGAACGACTGCCCTAGAAAGCTCGTGAATTGTATGTCTGTTTATAGACAACGGTATACTTCCAACGAGACAATTCATTTTCCGTGTAGTGTCTGTAAATTCAAGAATTTGTAAGTTATGTTGGACAGCTGCATAAGCGTGGAATGGATACTATTAAGGGATATGCAATTAGTTTAAATTCGTATGCTCGACATCATATATGCATAATATGTATTCAAAATTAGAAATTCCCAAAGTATAGTTTCCATTAGTTGTCAAAGCTAGTGCTCAAATCGCAATGCATGTATTTTAGGTTGGCAGGATATCTTAGCGAAAGTTAGATGTAGATGTTTGCTTACTGTTAGAATATATAATTCATACATCTTGTATGATTGGGTTAATGACCTCTTGAGCAGGGAGTTATAGTTAGATGATCTAAGAGAATAGGTCAAGAAGGTTGTTAGATAGTTGGTTGTGAGAAAGATTATCTTCTTCCAAGTTTTTTAGTTTGGTGTGTGGTTGAGATATTTGCTCAACCTCTATTACTATTATTAGAATAAGTTAAATCTAATAAATCTCTATATAATGAGCCAATATATTGTATAATGTATTAATAATCTAATAGAAATATGTAATCATGTCTATTTCATTTGTTAAAAATATGTAATCATGTCTATTTTATTTGTTAATTTGATATCAGAGCTTTCGGTTTAGGTGTAACTCCCTCACGGAGTACCCAACTCCCTGATCATGTGGAGAGTATAATCTGATTTATGAGTATAGATTTTTTGAGCGAATGTGCGTATTGATTTGTTGATTAAGGGACGGATTGCAACATCAAATCGCTGCCATTGTTTGATGAGTTGCTGCCAGGAAGTAGTGTCATTGTTATGGAGAAGACTATGTAGTTGTTGGTGAAGAAGCTGACCTGGGAGGAAGAAAAACCCGCGGCTCCTGTCACTCACAGTGAGACTATTTGTTATTTTGTGCGTGTGATCTAAGTGTGCTCGTTGTGGTATATATAGCCATGAGAATTCTACACAAGTGATTTGTAGTTATTTGAATTAGCAGTTCACTGGTCTGGGGTGCATAAAGGAACTGCCATACAATTTGTGTGTAGACGCCTGCCAAAGGAGAGCCGCCGCAACCTACCACCAAGCTCGCTTGAAGGTCATTGCACCGATTTGAATATTCTTGTGAAGAGCAGAGTATTTGCTTGATGCACGCGATCTGCAACAGATATTGATTGTCATCGTGAGCTTTCTGTGTGCATGCAAGCTGTAGAGGTTCGTTATTCCCTAGAGAATTTATCTTGGCATCCACATCTAACTTTGTTAAAAGTGATGCATTTTTTCATTGCTGCGTGCATTTGTCAGCTAGAGCTGTTGTTTTTCACATTCCCTGTTATTTGTTGAGTGCTATCCATGTGAGAACCTGCGTGAAGGTGTGAGATCTCTCCTCACGGGATCTAGTCGTGAGATCTCTCTTTTGATCAGACTATATGCATATTCGTTGTCTAGTGTGTTTCTATTGGTTCACACTTTCTGCTACATTCACGACCTGTCTTCTTGTGTACTTTCTTCCTCGTTGCTGAGTGGACGAGAATCGTTTTTTATTCGCTTGTGAGATAGAGCTGGAGTTGGATCTGAGTGATGTTGGAGTCTCTCTGCTATATGCGTGGAGCGCCCCTGCGTGTGTCGAGTGAGAGCTGTCTTATTCGCATTTGAGCAGCTGTGATTTGAGGAGTCACCGCAAGGAAAAATTGTTGTTGCGTGTTGTGTTCGCAATTGTTGTTGCTTGTCGGTTTGGAGCGGAGTTGGGTACTGCTCAAAATTTTGAGTTTACAGAAAAGGAGCGGTGAATAAGAGAGAAACCAAATCACATTCTATGATTTGTGTGTAGCGTTATGATTTATTTGTCCATCAGTTCATGAGATTTACCTTTCAAATGAAGGCGATACAACATATTTGCTAGATAAGAATGATATGAATCCCTAAAAGGGACTGATCTATTGTCACTGCTGATCCGTGATAGCATCAAAACATTTGAAGGTTGCCTTGCAGTCGGCATTGCAGTGAGAGGAGCTATTATGATTGTTGTTTGCATCAATGATAAGAGACAAAGAAGAGTCCAATTTTGTGTTGGGCATCTTAATTGTTGGTAGCAAGGAATCGTTGATCAATATCTTTTGCATTACATGGCATATGAGGAATACTGTCGCTGGATTTCATACATTGATATGTGAGAGACTGGTGTTGTAGCTCGAGAGGACGCAGGTGTCAGGGCTGCTAAGAGTGATCATTGCCTGTGTGAAGACGTCTGTGTGAAAGGTATCCAAGAAGTTGAGAAAGCACGTAGTGGTTTCCAGAACTATTGACAATTGTTGAAGGCATCGAAGAGTAGCTGAGACTGCACGGTGTTGAACAAAATTCGTTGAAAAAAAAATAAAAAAATTGTATGTCCACCTCAAAAAGCATTTATAGTGGTTGTCTGGTAACCTTGATTTGAGAAAGGCGTGGAGGAACCGTCACAGAGGAGAGAATGTTGAAGTGTGTATTGTGTTGATCTCGGTACAACCAATGTTTGGGTATTGTATGCAGTGTGAATATAGTGGATAGTAAGCCACCTCATCGCTACAAGGAAACCTAATCGTTGAACTTGATGTGCGTTGAATCTACCATCACCATGTGAAGTCGGATTTGAAATTTTCAATCTGAGCATTGATTTGTTTGAACCTGATGTGCGTTGAATCTGCCATCACCATGTGAAATCGGAGTTGAAATTTTCCATCTGAGCACTGATTTGATTGTTTGTTCATGTTGTCATTGAGAATCATTTGTTGGTGTTTATATGTGGCATTGCTGTCATAAGACCATTTATGTTTATTGCAGTGCGTGGAGGCCAGTTTGTTGTTGTGGCAAGTAGAATTGTTGTTGAAGAGAGAATCTGATGTCGTTTTTTTATAGTAGATGCATTTTGGTTGTTGATTGGAGATAGAATAGTCGCCTAGGGAGAGCCGTTGTTGTTATTATTGCTAGATTGGAGGGCGTAAGTATCTCTAGGAGCTACCAGATCCATAAATTGATATGCAAGGGAATGAAGATTAGAGCCAAGGGAATGTTAAACATAATGTAACTTCAACAGTCTGACTATACACTGCCAGCTGTACTGGACAGTTGTACTTTCTATTTTTGTCTTGCTTGAGCATATTTAGCTCAACCATCTTGCATTGTAACAAGGGTCAGTACTTCTTCATACATTTTCAATATACTGTTCTATTCTTTCTCTCTGCATTTCTCTTTGCTTCACAATTTATCATGGTATCAGAGCTTCAGCAGTAAGCCTATTCACACAGTTCGGAGAGAAACACGATCCTCACAGTACAAAGCTTCACAGATCTTGAGAGCACGCGACACAGACTTTTCACAAGGCTTGGAGAGTTGTCTGCAATACTTTCAAAAGATCGCCGTAAGAAGCTTGCGGAGGAAGCAGAGCATACAACGCTCGAAATATCCTGGACGAAGAGAACGCAGAAGAAGAAATAGTAAAGATTCTTGTAATTTTTCAAGAATCGTCAAAGATTGGTGCAGAAGAGCTGCAGAACAAAAGAATGTTTAAAGAACTTGAAGTTTTCACTTAAATTCGTTAAAGATTCATGCAGAAGGAAGAATCGTTTAAAGATTCTTGGAAATCGCTCAAATATGTCAAAGATTGTAGCAGATAACGAAGAAGTCGTGAAATTCTTTCAAATCTTTGAAAGATTCACGAATCTTTCTTCCACAGGTGTAAAGAACGTGTCTCAGGTGCACGGAACAGCTACTGAAGCCATAAGATTCATCTTCTGAACGAATCCGAAGCGGGAAACCAGTTCAGAAGGGAAGAAGAAAGCACGAAAAAGGTGAAAGAGTTTCATCCGTCAGATCTTGCGCAAAGGCCCGACAGTCGTTGGATCAGCAAGAAAGTGCACGAGGTTTAATCCTCTAGAGCGCATAGGAGAACTTTTGACTTGAGAAATCTCGACGTCATTTGGACCGTCCATCAAGAGACACGTGGCGAGATCCTATTCCATCACAAAATCGGTAATCGGGAGTTGGACGCGCAAAGGAAATCGCACTCCAAAAACTCCGATACGCGATATCGCGATATCCCGAGAAGACTTGTGAGCCATCCATCTCAGAGGACAGGTGGCAGCAGATCAACGCATCGTCACATCAGCATTCGAGGTTTCAAGTTGTCAAAGAAATTTGGCATCACAACTCGCGAAATTGCGATCAGATTTCAGCCGTCCATTTGACCAGACACGTGGCGAACATCAAGGAAACCGTCGGTGTTTCGACAATCGCGGTTTCACGTTGACAGAAATTTGGAGCATCGCAAGTCACGATATCTCGAGGCTGAATCAGGATCATCCATCTTTCAAGGACGCGTAGCATAAATCTGAAGGCTCGGGAAAAGTCTCGAAAAGGAAAAGCCCATCGGCATATCGGGATTCGGGGTTTCGCGAATCTTGAGGACAAGAAACACGAGCACTTTAAAACTCCGAATTTCGAAATCCCGACAGGAGGTAAACTCCGTCGTGGGGCCCAGCTGACGTCATCTCATCAAAATCGTGGGATCGGGAATCTCCACAGTGAAATCCTCGACGCAGATCTGAGCCGTCCATCTGTTGAGGACGCGTGGCAGAGATCGAGGCTTTTGAAAAAATCTCGATAAGAGAGTACATTGGATTTACAGGATTTGGCAAATCGCAGATCCAGGAGACGAGAAGTCCGAAACATTTCAAATCACGATATCCCGAGGAGAAATCAGGACCGTCCATCTGTTAGGACGCGTGGAGGCGATCAAAGCGATTCGAGAAAAGTCCCGACAAGAAAAGTTCATCGACATTTCGGGATTCAAGAGACCAAGAGGTCGCACGTTTAAGTCACGAAATCGCGATACGCGAATCTCCGACATAATTTGGGTCGTTGCCCTCAAATCAACGAGGATCGTTGATCTTTGAAATCATTTCGCCATTTTGGCAACTCAGATATTGAGGAAACAAGGAGGAAGAGCTTGTCATCAAAACTCACGAAGTCCCGATTCACGATATCCCGATAAGATCTGGGCCCTCAGATCACACAAGATCTGGACCATTGAATTGTCTAAAGGCAATTGTTTTTCACATTTCGGCGATTTGAAAGACAAAGAAACGGGAAAAGCCCGTAACGCTTTAAAAGTAAGGCGCGTGGTCACATTACAAGGAGACCAAGGGCCAATTCAAGCCCGATAAGCTCCCATCGGCCATCGGCAAATCGACGTTTCACAGATCGAAGACAAATATAAAATTTTCCTCTGTACTTCTGCAATTTTTTTTTAATTCAAAAATCATGGCGTCGTCTAGCAATCTAGGCCCAACTCAGGGTCCGATTCTTCTTGGTAAGAATTACGAATTTTNGTGCTGGGAACCAGTGGATCTCGGATATGTGGAACCAGATCCAGCTGCCCTCACTGCCATGACAAATGCATAGAGAATTGCTTAGGCAACTCTGAGGACCAAAGAAAACAAAGCGAAATTCTGGATTCAGAACTCTGTGGATGATTCGATTTTCTCGAAAATCACAGGCGCTGGTACTTCCAAACAGGCCTGGGACATCCTCAAATCCTCCTACCAAGGAAATGACAGGGTAGAACAGCTAAACTGTAGACCTTGTGGATGCAATTCGAGACTCTAAGGATGACAGAGTCCAAAACTGTAGATCAGTTCATGACCAGAGTCATGGGAATCGTGAACCAGATCAGACTGATTGGTGAAACCATCACTGATCAACGAATTGTTGAGAAAATCCTTAGAAGTTTACCCAAGAAATTTGAAATGGTTGTAACAGCCATCCTTGAATCCAAGGATTTGTCAAGATTTTCAATAGATGAGTTAATTGGTTCTCTGGTGACACATGAGACCAAACTACATCTCACAGATGAGTCAATCTCCAATGCCTTCAAAACTCAATTCTCCTTCAGCAGAGGGAGAGGCAAAGGAAGAAGCAGAGGTCACCAAGGAAGAGGGAACAATCAAGGTAACCCTCATACCAATGGAGGGAACAGACAACAATATCCAAATCAGAATTTCCAAGGTCCAAGGAATCAACAACAAAACCAACATCATAATTTCCAGCCTCAAAGAGGCAGAGGGAGAAGATTACATGACAAAACTAGCATTCAATGCTATTATTGCAAAAAGTATGGGCACTATGAATCTAAATGCAGGAAGAAGCAGGCAGATCAGCTCTCAGGCAGAGAACATGTGTCAAATCATATGGGAGACACCTCAAGAGGTATGTTTCTCTCATGCCACAAAACTGAACACCAACCTAAAGATCTCTGGTTGCTGGACAGTGGATGCAGCAATCACATGACAGGTAACAAAGAATTACTTTCATGCCTTGATTCTTCAATCTCATCTGATATTACACTTGGAAATGATCATTTAGTCAAAGTTCAAGGA
>JASDQU010690032.1:27297-57082 GCA_032191745.1 Picea mariana
AAAAGGATTATAATTACACTATTACTGATTCACCCCCCCTCTCAGTAATCCAACAATTGGTATCAGAGCATGTTCCATCAGAAATCAGTTTAACCACTGAAAGGTAGATCATGGAGAGTACCAACTCGTATAAAAATGGAGCACCATAGTTTGATGGACATAAGTATGCATTTTGGAGCATAAGAATGAAGACATATATACATACATAGGGATTTCAAGTTTGCCAATCAATTGTAGATGGATACACAACACTAGTAGTTCCACCAACAAATGACAAAGCATTAAAACTCGGTGAGAATAATTCCAAAACCAAAAATGCACTTTTGAATGGTCTGAGTGATACAGTATTCACCAAAGTTGCACCTTGTAAATCTACTAAATATATTGGGGACAAGCTTCAAAATATTTATGAAGGAGATTCAAAAGTCAAAGCACCAAAGCTTCAAACTTACAGAGGTCAGTTTGAACAACTAAAAATGAAGGAAGATGAAGATATCGCAGCCTACTTATTACAAGTCGATGAAACAATGAATGCAATCATAGGATTGGGAGAAGAAATCGAAGAATTTGTAATTGTTCAAAAAGGTACTAAGATCTCTTCCTATGAGATTCAACCCTAAGATATCAACACTAGAAGAAAGATCGGATATAAACTCAATAAGAATGGATGAACTGCATGGAATCTTCACAGCATATGAGATGAGAACTGAACATGAAAATTTAGATGTAAAAGAAGTATCCTTCAAAGCATCCAAAAGACCAAAGAAAAATAAAAAGGAACAAGAAGAATATAGCAGCAACAATGACGTCTCGGAAGATGATGAAGAAGTGGCCAACTTTGTCAAAATACTGAACAAGGGAACCAACGGTAGGTATAGAGGTAAGATTCCTTTAATTTGTTTTAATTGTGATGGTATTGGTCATTTTTCTAACAAATTTCCTTATAAGAAAAAGGGAAATTATGAAGGTTACTCAAAAGGAAAACACACATATAAAGGCAAAATAACTACCAATAAACATTTCAATAAAATCTTATGCATCAAAGAAGACATCTCATCATTAGATGAAGATGAAGTCAGTGACAGTGAGACAGGAAGAGTTTTATTGATGGCAGTAAAAGACCCTGACAAAGAAGACTCCGAAGAAGAATATGAAGAAGCCAAAGAAGAAGTTGAAGAATAAATTGAAGAGGGAGAATTTAACTTTTGAGAAGAATTAATGTGTGCCATAGAAGTTATAAAAAGAGAAAAGAAGAAGAAAAAGAAACTACAAGCAGAACTAGACAAAAAGGAAGACAATTGAGAACTAGAAAAAATGATCACAAAATTGAAATTTCAAATAGAAGAAGATAAAAGAGCTGAACAAGCACTCAAAGAAAAACTAGAAGAAAAGGATAGGATCATTAGAAACTTGGAAGCAAAGATTGTCACATTAAGAAAGGATATTCAAAAGAAAAATATGCAGAATAGATCAAGAGTTTTGGATGATATTATCAGCAGTCAAAAATCTCATCCTGACAAGTTTGGACTTGGATACAATTAGACAGAAAAGGGATCAAGCTCCAAAACAACAAAGACATAAACAAATCCAAAAAGCTATGCAGAAACAATCAAAGGGGATAGGAAGATATACAAGGAAGATTACAGTGACACTCCTCCACCAAGAAGATTCAGATATCAGAATCAACAACAGACAGATAAGCCTCAAGAAGAAGAAGGATTCATAAGAACACCTCCTTTCAGAATATCTTCAACTCCTAGGTATCAAACTATATTTTTTGGTTTATGCTATGCATGCAATAATTTTGGACATAAAGCTATAAATTGCAGAGATAGCAACAGAAACAATAACAACTTTGAGAATCATACACAAAGGGGTTATTCAAGAGGACCTAGTGAAACACAAAGAAGAATTTACAACAGGTTTGAATCCTTGAGCACTGAAGTGGAATGTTACAAATGTAACAACTTTGGACACATGGCCAAAGATTGTAGAATGATAGTCCCTCCTAAAGAACCTCAACATAATAACAACAGTCACAAACAAGAACCTCAAAAAATGACATGGATAAGAAAGCAAGATCAGTATAGCAATGAAGAATGCATAGTCACTCTACAAGCTAAGCAAAAGAAACATAGTTGGTATGTTGACAGTGGTTGTTCAAAACACATGACAGGTGATAAAGAAAAATTTCTTACATTACAAAAGGAAATAAATTGATCAGTCTCCTTTGAAAATGATAATTCATCCAAAAGCATTGGACAAGGCATAGTCCAAATTGGGAAGAAGAATGAAAAGGCACAAAATGTTCTACTGGTAGAAGATATGAAACATAATATTCTAAGTGTGATTCAAATGTGTGACCAAGGTCATAAAGTTACTTTCGATTCACAAAAGTGTGAGATAATAAAAGAAGGTTCAGGGAAACTGGTTGGTACAACTACGAGCATGGATGATTTTAGGGGCTAAATTTCGCTCATGGGCTAATTTTCCATGGTTTTTCCAAAAACGGGATTCACTATTTTAAAAATGATTCGCCCAAATTCTATAGGATAAAATTATTTTACCTTAAAAATCGCCAAAATTTTATAAAAGCTATATAAAATATTTAGAAATTTGAATATTTTAAAAAAAAATATCGCCAAACATTTATAGTTGACATATGAAGGATTAGTAATATTCGCCAATGTTTTTACATTTTAAAATAAATTTCCATCCTTAAAATCATCCCACTTCCATGGGAAGCCTTTGAATATCTCTGCCAAAGACTTGGAGTTATTTCTATTCCAAAATGAATGCTTTTTGAATGCTTATCTTTTATGTCTTAGATTTACACGAGGAAGCACCTTAAGAAGATAGTTCAGTCAGGGGGAGCAACCCTGGATGGAAAGATACCTTTTCCATTGATAACAAAGGGGGATATTTTTTATCATATGTAGAAGACAGAGGTATGGATCCAGGGAGAGTAGATTTATCATATGCAGAGGATAGAGGCATGGTTTCAGGGGGAGCATGAGTGATATGATTTCAGTATTTCATCAGAGTGTTGCCATCAATGCAAAAGGGGGATATTGTTGATTAAGGTTGGTTTTCATTTATGTCAACCCTTGAAGAAAGCCCCGTAGCAAAAAGGTTTCGGTAATGGACCCAATATTGTTTGATGTAAAGATGACTCATTATTGTCTTGTCATGGTTGATAAGAAGTAAATATGGATGAACTCCAAAGTGGTCCCCTTATGGTGAAAGCCCTCATGGAAAGACACATTGAAGAGTAAAAGAAACCATGCTTAATTCTAGAATAATGAGTTGAAGGTCAGTGAATTTGTCATGGAAACTATCCTAGATAGATAGTGCTTGTCATGTCATTTCTAGTGGTATGTGGAACGTCACATAACACCTCACAGTTAGAGAGTTATGACCATACGAAGTTGGAGTATCCCTCATAAGTCTTATAGAAGCCCCCAAGGGTCAAAGTTCTTTGAAAAAGAAATTATTTTAAATAAAGAAGCCCTAAAATAAGGAAAGTGTAAGGCTACATGAAGATATAAATAAGAGGAAAAGCTCACTCATTAAACACACACTTGTACATTTTGTATATCTATTTTCTTGTGTAAAGCTTCTTGTAAATACTTGTGGATACATATGAAGTAGCGAACGTATGAGGTAACACAAAGGGTTGACAATGAAATTCTCAGATTTACAGAAAACCCCATTTTTTGATGCATACGCGAGCTGTCAATGTATAGGGTGCATATACATTGAAGGTATATGTGGGTTGGTTGTGTATAGGGTGAGTATGTACGCGGGCTAACTATGTATAAGGTGAGTATATGTTGATAAAGCCATGAAACTTGAGAAGATGAAGGTGCAGAGGTTCTAGATTATGAGATCAAGCTCCCAGGAATGTCTAGAGTGCTTAGATACACCAGATCCATCCATTGGTTCAAAATGTATGTCTTATTTATATGAATAGTTGGATTTTGATGTATGCATGAAGAATGGAAATGGAGATTTGAGGATTCTCCCTAGAGATACTAGTGGTTACATGGAATCTTTTGTATAAGACAGATCTAAAAAAATACAGTTCTAGTATATTTATCATTGATAAATCTTGTTGAGGCACATCTTGTATTTCTTGGCATATGGCTAAGAGCTTTTATGGTACATGGTTGAGATCTTGTATTTATTGATGTATTAAGAAACTGAATATCAGAAAGGGGTTGATGACTAAGATCATGTGAGGGATATTATATTTTTTCATGATTACACATACCTATATGGAACATGAGTAGAGAGAGACATACTTTCCTTGAGTACAGGTTATGTATGAGGATGCATGCACAGGGTACAATTACAGTCTGTATACAGTGACAAGTTATAGATCTATGTGAAAGAAGTTGCATATGGTCAAAAGTATTCAAGTGAAAGGAAACCCTAGTTTCAGAAGGCATACGCGGGCTGCATAATAGATCAGGCACGTACATTCACGGGCTACATCACTATAGGTCGCGTATCTGTTGTATTTTTGTAGATACATGTCTAGTTCAGGTAAGGTTTGATTACAGGGAAGTTATACAGATTGGATATAGGGTAGTGGTACAGGTTGATATAGTTGTACAATAGTATATATCATAGTGATAGGTTGATAGTGGTTCCATCATTCTACTTCTACTTCAGGGTGGTTGGACGGGGCAAGGATAGGTGGTTGTAGCCACCTTCCGGTTGTAGCCGGAGAACATAGGGGGTTGTATCCTCCTTCTGGTTGTAGCCATAGAATTGGGGAGTTGGAGCTTCCCTTAGGTTGTATCCTGAGAAACCAGGGGGTTGGTGCCTCCTTTCAGTTGCAGGTGGAAAACAAAGGAAGTTGGTGCTTCTAATGAATGTAATTCTTCAATACATATAAGAAAAATAATTATGAGGTTTTCTCTCGATTTGGGTTTCCACATAAAACAATGGTGTACTATGTATGTGTGTGATTGTTTATTTCTTATTGCTGATTATTGGATAATAATTCTACATTGATATAACATTTGAAGAAAAAGGATGATAATTATGCTATTGTTGATTCACCCTCCCTCTCAGTAATCCAACAACAGTATCCCTTGAATATGACACTTATTTTAACCTCCACCCTAAAAACTTGGATAATTCGCTAAAAACTCCACACCAAACCAATCCTACGACTGTTTCCACTCCTTTGACCAATCTAAAGAATGCCTCATCACCCGCTGCATTATTTTTTGGTCCATTCTGCATTTATGCTACCAAGTGTCACACCATGCCTTAGTGTTTAAGGGAATTTTCTTCCTAAAAAGTCAACCATATACAAAATTATCACTTTCCATACCCATGTTAGTTTGTGTTCATCTGCTATATCTTATCATTTTCCTGAAACAAGTTTCATGTCGACTAATTAGGGATACATCAGTGCCCTCCTTCGACGAGTCTTTTTCCTGTCGACTTCAAAAAATTATCCGGGAAATAGAATTAGGAACACATCAGTACCTTGGGAACTACATGCCTCAATGGAAGGTATCCTCACATTCAGATATGGGTATTCATCAATGAACCCTGACCAACTGATTCCACAAATGTTCAACTTCAACTTATTTTTCACATTTGCTAGAATGTACTTTAAAAGTACCTTGAAAATCATCGACATCAATGGTGATTTAACTCGCACTTGTTAATGGTATACCTCAATGACCGGTAAAAAAGAGGTATCTACCATGTTCGACATAAAATCATCTATTCACATGGATAAGATTCATAATACATTAGGATTGGGATGAAGACCCTGGGTTGACCATCCACTTTGCTATTTTCTTTGTCTAGGATGTGAAGGAAGTCATTTGACCATGCTGATATATATTTTTTCACATAGATCCATATGTTGTCACATAGATCCACATTGTATTTGTCTATGGCTATGTTTTATCATCTCATAGCTCCACTGTATAATTTGTGTGGCTACGATCAGTTCATGTCATAGAAATATGGATCCAAATTGTATCTCTGGTGACCATCCCCTTAGTCAATATCATTATGGATCCATGGTGTATTTATAGGAATACATACTTTGAGTCACTTATAGTTAGATCATAGGTATGCATGCCTCAAGAATGGAACACATATTAAAATTGTTTGATGGTTGTTTGCAGCTTCTAATAGGTTCCCTGAATCCATACCCTTGCTTCAAAGAATCTACAAAGTCTTTTGGCCATCAAATTTCATATTCTGACTTCACACTTTCGGGGGAAATCTGTTACACATCAAAATTACTCACTTCGATAATGTCACATTCTCATTGTCATAAGTGTCGCACTTTTCATAAGTGTCGCATTCTCATTCTGTAAGTGTCACATCACAAACAACACCATGAAAACACTTGATACAACCCGTAAAACATGTTATAAGAAGAATCCCTATCATATGACAGTCGGAGCAAAGGTTTTTCTATGAGAATTTCTCTTCTTAGAAACTTTTGGGAATATCGGTGCTCCCCTGCTCATAAATAGGGAGCGCTAGAGCTCTTTTTCCATATCACATGGAGCAGTGTTGCTCTCCATTGTCCATTCTAAGGGAGCATCAAATTGGTTGAACAAATCTTAGAATAAATACCATTTTATTCTAAAGATAGTTATGGATGGATTGAGTTGGTTTGGCTCGAATATAACCCATAGGTTGCATCTAAGGGAGATATCACTACTATTGGATCCATATCCTCAACTAATTCCAAATATAACCAAGGTGATTGAGCCTCTCAAAGACTATAAATGGAGGCATTCTCATGGTGAGAAAGGGACTAGAACATCAACAGAGAATTGTTATTTTGATTGTGGATATTTCGAGCAAGGCTTTGAGGAGGAGGACTTGGAGAGGCTTCTGCAACATCATATGAAGATTGTAAGTTTCATTTTAAAGTTCTCATTAATATACTTGGATTATTTACTTCTAGTATGTGTTTACATGTCCTTATCTATGCTTGTCTTAATCTTCATAGATTGATTGATTTTGTCTAATCCATTAGAGTAGGAAATAGTCATTTGTTTCTTGTTGTCCATTGCAGGTATTGTTCAGAACTTGTGGATTGAAGAAGATTGGAAAAAATTCAAAAGTGAGGTACATCATACTCTCCCTCCTTCTCTCTTTTTTGATGGATAAAATGAATCTATAGGAATGGTAGTGTCTAAAAGTAGTTTTCTGTCTTGGTATAGGGGTCTGTACTCCAAGGAAAAGTTCACCCATCTATAAGGGAATGTTTCTATAGCAATACTTACAACTCCCAAGGATTTGAATGATTTCAAATTATATATAAGTGAGAGATCATTTAGACATGATAAAAATAAGAACAATCAAGAATGTAACCATAATGAGTGACCCAAAATCAACAAATAGAAGGGATGAAAAGATGCTCTTCAAGAAAATATCAGGTCTAAAATTCTCATGATTGATAGTGCTCAAATTGATTTTTTAGTCAACCAGTGAGTTGGGGAGTAAAAATATTGATTCCCAAGTAATGTTTTGAAAAATATATCAGAAAAGATATTTAAATAACCATGTTTTCCAGAATGTCTAAACATGTTTATGAAAAATGCGAAAGAATATCCCTTCCTGTTATGGATTAGATGAAACTTGGGTGAAGAAAGATGAAATATAATAGATGAAACTCCTCCTTGAAAAAATAAGTGAAAAGAGCATAATACATGTACAACCAATTCCCATAAATTAAAAATAAAGGTGTTGTGAGGAAGCAACTCAAAAGAGAAATCAACCAGCTCACTATGCAAATAAAATACTATACAAAAAATATCATGTTGTCTAAAAGTAATCAAAAAAATAGTTAATTTGGAAATAAACCATTTGGACAACTCCAAAACCAAGGAAAAATAGTTTTCTAATATATTCCAAGTATTTGGAGTGGCTTGGATTTCAGATGAGAAGATTTGAGTTACCCAAACTTTCAATTTATTGTGTGTGGGACAACAAGCCCACAACTCATAAGAATCTCAATTAAGCAAACTTTTCCATATTAGAATTATGTGGATATTAGTATGGGAAAAATATGAGTGTCCATTTTCATTACAAGAGAAAATGAAAAGTATCATTTATAAAATATCCCACTTGTGAGATTGTAACAACCCCTCTGTTTTAACATAAAAGTAAGTGAGTACAGTAAGATTGTTTTTTCAAAACCTTAGTTAGAACAAGTATTACACGAAAAAACATGCATTCTTATGTACACATTCTATTTTCATTCATATCAATGCACAATAAGATTTATATACAACTTCAATGTTATTTAGAGATCCTCCACATCACATAAATATAACATACAATTTCTACCTACCCAACCTACCCTGCAAGGTTAGGATATCCAAGACACATAATGAACGCTCAAGTCCAGGATTCATTTGGTTGATATTGACCAATTAAGGTCTCAGGATTGGTGACTGTTATGAGGAACATGGAGGTATCTAATCCCATAACCAACTCTAATCTAGAATCAAGATTAAAGTTACAATAAAGTGCTTAATCATAAGACAAATTACATCATTCAATTCCTCAAATACTAGACAAGTTTTCCTTCCCTAAAAGGTTACAATAACAATAATTAACTATCATCTAGATAATATGCCATATCTTTATGAAATCCATCATATGATTATTACTCACCATTTAAACAAAATCTCTTCCCTCTAGGAATACAAGCATCAATCATTATTAATTAATGTAACAACCCTCCATTGTACAAACCAAGTAAGAATATATTATGAGTTAGCATAATATATGTATACTTATTTTTGAAAGAGAAAAGAAGAGAAGATAAAATCTCTCCAACCCTGAGAGGAGACTGTAAGCTTGTTTTGTACTTTCTGTAACTAAAAAGATATTGTGATGAAGTAATTTTTCCTCAGTTTTTTTGTCTATTTTTAGAAGGAGTTTAAGATTCTATTTTAAGTTTCAATTTTTTATTATGGGAGTCATAGTGCAAGGTGTGAATAGTGCCAATGAAAGGAGTGCGTAGATGGACCCTTTGAAAGTCCAAATTTTAGGAGGATTAGTGCAAGGTGTGCACAGATCCCACTCAAGGTGTACGAAGACCTTGATCTTCTTAAGAACGAAAGATCATGGGAGATAATGAAAAACTACACAGAGTAAGCACAAGAAGTACATAGGTGACCTTTTAAAGTCTAGATCTCAAGGGAGAAGTGACAATGAGCACTCGAGTTCGCTTCATATAAGTGATGAAGCTCAGGAGAAAAAATAAGTGAAAAATTCCATGTGGGGACTCAAGGAGTGTTAAATCCCTTTTTTTAAGAACTGGTGGACATAATCTGCTTGTGAGGGGTTGAATTCCCCGCAACTATTCAATCATACTGGAGGAGCATGTTTTTTAAAACCTAAATCCTTCGGAGCTCATAACTTCGGCAGTTTGGAACAATTATTGTTGTTGGGAGGCACAGAGCCCAGAATCTCTAAAGTCTCGTAGTAAAGGAAAGTAATGGATCTAGTGATTGAATAAGGGACATTATAAATCCAAGCCTTAGTCCTTTGGTGGTTCGGTAATTAGAAACTCCATCGAATTGAACCAAAGCTGTAAAGGGTGAGGAAATTGTAGAGTCCCAAAGCCTAGAGTGGACATCAACCGCTGATCAAAGGAGAGTGTCAGTCATTACATCCTTGAGCCCTTCGATGGTTCGGTGATCCAGGTGAATTAGTTCAAGTTGTTTGGTTTGGAGAAACTCTAAATCCTGACATCCCAGATTAGATCTCCATCATCGATTATTGTGTGAGGAGAATTCCCACCAATTTTATGATTAAATTCATAAATGTGGACGAAGGAAAGTGGAAGGATAGAGTAGAAGCTACAAATTTCGGTCAACCTCACATTATGACGGAGTTTGGTCGGTAAAAATATGGGTAAATGGGAGTGTTGGAGTTGATGAATCCTCCAGAGCACCAGAGTCCCATAGATCTTAATAGTTCCTTTTGGCCAACACTAGGTTCTATACCATGGTCACATGAAAAATTTGTCAAGGTAAAAATGGCTAAAGCAATTAAAGGTTGTTTCAGAAAAGGAAAGATACAGGTACCAAAACTATTACGCAATCCTAGTATCTCTGTTAGGGAAGACAATTCCTTAGTGGAACCTAGGTTAATTATGTGATGAGATTAGTATGGAAACATAATAGGACTACGACTAAATCTAAGAAATTTATGAGTAATCAAAAATTCAAAAGCGAATCCAACTCAATTTTGAGTGTGACATGGGTGTTCTTCCAAATTAATGAACTTTTAAAACTGGGTAATATCTATCGAAATACAATCTGTAATTATTTAAAATTTGAATTTAATAAATAAATCCTTTAAGAAGAGTCGTTTGTCACTAGAAGAATCCATTCCAACCCATTGATGAATTCACCATTTCAACAAAAACCCTTTAATTTTGAGCATTAGTCTGTACAAAAAATTCTTTTTATTTCATGAATCAACCGTAAGGAATCAATACTCAGAAATATTGGATACTCCATTACAAGGTATCAATGTTAATTACTCATAAATTGAAGTTCCTTTGAGTTGTATTAAGAATACATATTGTTATCATTGAGAGTCACCCTCAGACTGTTAGAGGATAAGCCCAGTACCCATCAAATAGATTTGTAATGGTAAATGTAACAACATGTTTGTTTTTGAAAGGTGAGAGGGAGATAATTAAAATTGTTCATAAATGAAAAATGCTTCCTACATCAGACCATCTTCCCATAGAGAAAGTCTAATCCAAATCTGAACAACAACAAGATCAAAGTTTCAAACAAAAATGAGGAATAAACATAAGGAGAATAGTGCAGGTGTACATCTTTCATGGCATCGGGTGTACAACTTTCATAGCATAGACATAATATCTCCCAAGGAGTAAATCAAAATCCAAGGGGTCTTGGACTACCATAACATCAATAAAGACATCTTTCCCTCCCGAAGTTATGGGAAACTGAGGAAGGACACCTAAAGGGTGATTGGTTCTTCTGTTAAAATCTAACATATTCTGCATAACCGGGACATGATGAGGACAACCCAAAGCTTTCCAAGCAATAGAGGATAAAATACTAATGGAAAAACCTTATTCTATCAGCGTCTGAGGAATGTACCGACCACAAACCTGAACTTTAATCTTGGAAGGAATGTGAGAGGGAATACAAGGTCCAGTTAGCGACCCCAATAAAAAAGTATGGCCTAATTACTTGGAGGGGGTTCCAAGGGAGAAGGAGGAATTCCCCTTAGCATGGTAGTGTCTTTATCAACAAGAAAAACATGAGCAATATCAGGTTTACTCGCTAGTAGGAGAGTAGGATTGACTGATGAGGAGATCAGATCAACCACTTGAGTTGAATTCTCCAATGGGAGAATGGGGTCAAGGGATGGAAATAGATCGACGACTTAGGTTTCACTCTCTAACAAGAGAGTGGGATCGACTGAGGATGGAATCAGATTGACCACTTTGTCAACTGATGTAGCTAAGGACGTGACCATATTGACTACATGATCAACTAGATTGACCAATGAATGGACCAGATTGATCATTCCATCAACTACAGGTGGGTCGAGAGTAAGATTATGATAAGAAGCCAGAATTTGAGGCTGGGAAGCAATCACATCTTCCATATGAGGGTAGAGGTGAGTTTGATGACTCCCTCCACATAACACACACGATAACTTGAATCTACTTTTATTCTTCCCAATAGTATCTTGACTAGTTGACGAGAGATCATCAACATGTTGCTTAGAGGCTGATGACATGAGCTGGAAAGGGTGTGTAGACCATGCTTATATAACTATGGATAGACCAAGGAAATACTTAAAAATATGGATACCCTTACAAACCCTGCAAGGGTACTTGGTCTTAGAGGTTTTTTGGGTGATCTTGGCATCATCAACACTGCCAACACGATTAAGAGTAACTGGTGGTTTTCCAACATGTCCGACAATGGTTGGAAGTTTGGACCCTTGCTTATTTTTCTTCTTATTTTTCTTCCTTTTCTTCTTATTCTTATCCACCAAGTGATTAGCTTCAAAGATTTCACTTGACGAAGAAGATGAAATGGAAGAAGACCTTGCAAGTGAAGAAGGCGAAGAAGATCTTACTTGCAAATAAGGTGAAGGATCAACATGAGGTTGATGTTCTTGGGGAGAAGTGCTTACAACCAAAGAAATTTATACATTCAAGATTACCTGAGTGTAAAACAACCATACCTATAATACAATTGTGAGACCTAGAAGGCTCAAATTAGCGATGTAAGGAGGACCAACGTTTTCATAAGAAGGAAAACAAAAAGATCCCCCAGAGTAGGGGTTGCTTCATTGGTCATTCTGGGAACTGATGCCATTAAACATAGATACAACCTAGAGTATGTTAGGGAAAATAAACAACACATGCTAAAATATAGGAAGCAAGAAAACAAACAAAACCTTCTCACAATGAACACACTACTTGATGATGAAATCCAACGTCGCGAGGACAATGTAAGAAAGGGATGAGATAGAGACGGTGGAAAAGTTACGTTGACAACCTGCGTAATGGACTTACACCCTGGTGCAAGATCCCACACATAATGTGGGTATACCCTCCAAGGATCCTGATTGATTTTGGCCAACGTCAATTCCAGGTACCGTGAAGACTTTCTCCTCCACAATCACCTCGTGTAAATACCCTAAATATATAGGCCACTAAGGTTACCAATTATGAAAATGATGTCTAAGGAAACAATTGATAGCCTGATCCACATGCAAAGGCAGGGTATCTAATCTCGAAATCAACTCAATAAGTTCCCCCAAAGATTTTCTTCTCAAGTAACCCCCAATAATATGCGCAATCTCTACACTAAGACCAACAAAGAAGGGGGAGTAACTATGCTAGTCCAATTGTGACCTCATGATTAACCCTTGTGTTAGAATGGATTCCCAGTAAAAAATGTAGAAAGTGGATTTGAACTCTCCCTATCACAATATACTATGTTTGTTTGCAGCTTTGGAAAGTTATCTTTCACACCTATTCCAAATCCCTACAACTAATCTAATGTAGGTTTGCTACCAGAAAATATAAAAATGTCTAATCAATTTTTATATGCGCTTTATTTTAAGTCTTTTTTTACTCAAGAGGAAAATGGCGTGGACTAAATGATGTTTTGACCAACTCTAAAAAATGTAAAGAAATGAGAATGCAAATATTTCACTTCAATGAAAGTTATATTACGAGAAGGAGAAAACGTTTATCATTCCCAGATGCACAATGTCCCAAAATTTTGTTAAACTCATCAATATCAAGAACTTTAAGAAATGAGCTAAGAGAATTTACACCAATACACAATTCTTCCCCCNGGGGGAATTTGTTTTTTAAGAATTCAAGATTAAAAATGCCAAAAACCATGCAATTTTGCTACTTCAAATGCAAGGATGCCCCTAATCTAATGCAAAGAAAGAAATTAAAATTTTTGTTTCAAATATAGATAAAATCATATTCAAAGATGTCAATCATACTGTAATTAGACCCAACAAATCACCCCAAAAGCATATCTAAATCTGGGGAAGAAAAACCATCAAAAATCATTTTTTTTTCAGAATCGTCGCAGGCTGTACACTCTCACAGCATGACGGTCCTTAATCATCATAGGATAGAGAAAAAGTATTGTGTGATGATGTCAAACTGTGTCAAAAGGTAGGGTGCATCGATCCTAGATCATCTCACTATCTCTCAAAGTAGGGTGCGACGATCAAAGGAAAAATGAAAAAAAAAAAAGAAAGAAAGTTTTTCCAATGAAGTTTAATAGTTAGAGAGTCAAACTGGATCTCCCAGTGACTTAGAAAACATAATCCAATCAATCAAAGAAATAAAGAAAGACAAAATAGGAAAAAAAATTGTTCCCTAGTATGGTCGCCAATTTTTTTATCGAACAAATCGGTAAGTGCAGACACAAACAGATCTCCCTAGTTTCACCCTGAAACTAGAACAAAGAAAGACAAAATATAAAATTTTCCCCAAGTTTCAATCATCAAGCATACTATCTAACAAGAGATAAATGAAATAAATTTTAAATGTCATTTTTCCTCACTAGTGTCATCCTCTCTCCATTTCAAGGCTTATGGTATGTTGAACCTGTAAAAAGACACAAGCCAACGAAGTGAAAGAAATGTATACTCAACAAAACCTATGTATGTGATCAAGGAGCCATACAATAAAATAAGACCAATTTTATGGGAAAGAAACATATCATTGTATTAAAGATATGAAAATGAGAATAAAACCAATGCCTTGATGTTGTAAGGTCCCTTCCAATAGTTCCTTTCTTCCCACACCCTTCTGCTCCATGGATTCTGAGATAAAAAATCTATCTTGACACAGAAAATCTCAAAGCCAACATAAAAGCTCCAAAAACTCCAAGCTACAAAACTCAAGAACCTTCCAACTAAGCTATAGCCAACTCAATCCAACCTAACTTTCCCCATGATAAATCCTCTCCTTTTATAGGATGAAAAGGATAGGGTGAGGAGGTGTTGGCAGCCATATTAATCTCTATCTTTTCTACAAGCTGCCTACACAAGGTTTTAAAACCTTCATTAATTGTCACAACTGTTTAAATGATCTCATCATTCTTCGCTTTTTGTATGCCTGCTTTTCGTTTTCGTTTTCACAACTACAAGCATGAAAACCCATAGTTATAATTCATGTTGATTACATCAAAGGATTAATGATCATTTGGTTTATCATGAACCTGCTTGAACCTGGTTACCACTCCTTGGTCTCAAATACACCTTGATTTCATCAAACCACTACTCACTTTGCATTTGACTATTGTTAATATGGTTTCGATATATATATTCGTTGATGCAATGGTTATTTGACATATTGGTGTTTTTGATGAAATCTTTGACGAAATGGTTTGATTGAACATATTGATTTTTGGGTCAATTCGTGGTTATATGATAATTAATTTGACATGTTGATTAAAATCCTTTGGATATACACTGTTGTGATTTGAATGTACAAAGGTGTCATTGGTTGTACAGCCCGACATGATATTCTTGCATGGTTCCAACTTACTCCACCATCCTCGCATGCATAAGCATTGACACTCTGTCTTGCATTTCGGGTTGCCTTTGCTTTGTATTGGGGAAGCTTCGGGAAAATGGTTCTATGTCTACCTTGTCAAACTCTCTCACTGATTACCCTGTTGATCTTGTGATATTAGCTATAGCTCCTGTAGTACGAATCGAACCCAATGGTTTCCAAACTTTGTTGTTATTTGATAACGCCTGAGAGGACCTAGAGAGGAATGGTTGGTTGGTTTTTATTGAGAAGTTCGACGATTTCAACCTCGCAGTTACTCAGCAATTTGCACTTACATTCGATGGATGTAGAGCCAAAGTTGGGGACATCCAACTCGAATTGAATGAGGATTTCCTTAGCTCAGCCAATGGTCTGCCAGCCAAAGGGCCGAAATGGTTTAAAAATTTGAAGGTTGATGAAGTACCATGGCCTCTGTTGTTTAGCTCAAGGAAAATCAATAGTTGCGACAAAGGTATGCTAGTTACATCTCTTAAGTCTGGGTGGCATGATTTGTTGGCCATTATCAAGCAATTCATTACATGCGAGGGTAGATATGGTTTAGTTTTCCTATACCACCTACGGCTGCTCATGAGTTTCATAGATTTTCCTTTAAATATGCCACATTTCCTCCTTCGGAGTTTGTATAAAATGGCTAAATGTTTCAAGAAGGAGAAAGCCGACTCCAGCCTCTTCCACCACTGTTTAATTAAAATTATTGTGATTCATCATTTGAGGTTGAGTGGCGACTATTGGGAAGCTTTCTTGTTGAGGAATGGCTTTGCCAGTCCTGAAATTGGACAAGTTGACAAGACCGTGGTCATAGAAACCCTTGTCGGGCCTATCGTGCCCCCTCCTACACTCTTACCCTCTCTTGAACCCTTGACCTACCCAAACGATAAGCTACCCGACACCCTGCCTGACTCATGTTTAAAAGACAGTGTTAAGCCTGTTAAGAGATCTGCAAAGAAAAAGGGTAAGGGTAAAAACGATGTCAATTGCAAGGGTAATAAGGTTGCGCGCTGGGTATCAAGGTTCGCTCGCAATAAATCTAAACAACACACAGGCCAAAAGCCAATACTGTTGAGTGAAGATTCTGATTCCGAAATCAAGCGGTTTCTAACCGAGGAGTATCCATACTCACACGGTCTTTGTTCAGTCAAGCCCTATGACTATGTGATGAACCTCCTGCCATGCCTTAGAGATGACCCCAAATTCCCCGTGATCAAACTCGACAGTGGAACTGCTAGTAATTTAAGAGATTCCTCACCTGTGATTACACGGCCTGATCAACCACAGTGCAATGAATGCAAGTCGTGGCTCGACCGATATTACACAGACGTCCCTTTGCTCCAATCCCAAATCAAGTCCTTGGAGGACTGAGTAAATGTGTTAACCAAATAAAATGACTGACTGCAAGCTAATGATAAAAGGTAGAAGACCACGG
The DNA here is from genome assembly GCA_032191745.1 of Picea mariana. Lineage (NCBI taxonomy): Eukaryota > Viridiplantae > Streptophyta > Pinopsida > Pinales > Pinaceae > Picea > Picea mariana. The sequence goes on from JASDQU010690032.1 coordinate 43,845, forward strand.
GCTCTGTCATTTTCAAAAATGTAGAAGCGGCCACTGCCATCGTTAATTCAAAAATAGCTTGCTCAAAATGAATCCCTGAAACCAAGGTATGGTGTTTCAAAAGTGATTTTAAAATGATTTTGTTTGCTTCGAATTAGCATAAAGGATTTGTTTGCTCAATCGCATCTATTTCTGTTATGATTGAATTGATACAATACGATTTTGTTTGTAAATAATAACTAGCTATAGAATCGTGAGATTCTGTAGCTAGTAATAAAAATTTGAATTTTTGTTGATTTTACAACTAAACACAATCTGAAATCGTGTATTTTTGTGAATTTATAGGTACACATAAATTTCCAAGGAAATTGGATCAACTGTGGCATCTTTGAACATGCTTTTTTTTACATAGTTTTGGATTGGGCTATTAGTTTTAGATAGGAACAAGAATTTGGGAGCTTGTATTCCCATAATTTTTGCAACAGCTTTTGATAATTTCCACAGGAATGTTTTGATCCTATGGCCTTTTTATATGTATCATTTTTGTAAACAAAGATCATCACTGCTTGGGGATCAGAGACTATGGACTGGTGATTATACAGACTTGAATGAAAGTGGATGTTTTGTATGGCTTTAGCTTCAATATATCATACTTTTGTTCAAGGTTTTTTGTTCATTTCAATTTGTAATCAAATTTTTGACTACTTTAGATATCATAATTTGTTACAGGTTGATGTAATGGGATTTAAATAGTGTCCATATTTGATGTCTCTCATTTTATACACAACAATAAATCTGTTTACATTTTATGATTAGAAGGTTGATTTTCTTCATTCAATGAACAATAATACACAAATTTTCATACTCAGATTTATCCTAATATGATTATTTGTTAAATTATAAATTGTTGTTGCTACATGTCTTGCTTGTTCTATCATTAGTATTCAAGCATCACTACTTCCTGTTTACAAGAAGCATTTGGAAAATCTGGTGCGGGTTTCCCCCATCAAACAGTGAAATCGAGTACTGTGCACAGGACAAATAGGAAACGCTATTACAGGTCAGTCTGTTAGTGCTATTTAATTAGTTTAGTTAATATATAAATTTCTTATGATCTGAACACGTTTCACTGTTCATTTTTGTAGTTTAGATTTACAGTCAAGATTGTTATTTTATTGCTTAGATAGCTATCATTTCATTTATTTTTCATAAAAGTTATAAAAATAAAAAATACTAGCTTCGCTGTCATAGGATAATTCATATATGATTTTGCAGATTTCGATCAAAAATTGCATTTTGTTAATATTGTATATATAAGGGAGATTTAATTATATTGATAATTGAACATTTAATAAGTAGGATTATTGTTTTATAATATTAGTTACCAAACTGTATATATATATTAGATTTGTATATAGGTTGCAGTAGCTGTTTTTCACTTAGATTAGTTTCTTTAGCTTAGTTTTTTTTACTTTCCTAGGACTTAGATCAGCCAACGGAGCCGCTAAAACCATCAGAGTGGATTAATCCAAACGGCTTGGGTTATTTAGACAACCCCGGACCGGATTCACTCCTCCAGTTGACAAGCGGTCAATTTCATCCATCAACAAATGGTGCTAGAAGGAGGGTCGACTGACAAGTTGTCCTTGTAGGAGCCTTTATTCAATTTCCCACATGGCTCCCCAAATCACTGTGTTGGAACATGCTTTCAACTTCTCATTACCCAATGTTCCCAATGAGACGGTCTCTCACTTGTCCAAACTCACCTTTGATGGTGGAGGCAATATATCTGCTAAAGATCACCTTAACAAGTTTTGGTGCAAATGTATCAAACACGACATCTCAGATTTAAGAGTTTTATGCAGACTGTTCGCTTTTACTTTTAGAGGCCGGATTAAACATTGGTTTGAATCCTTTCCAGCATGTCACATTTTTGATTGGTTTCAATTTGTAGATGAGTTTCTAGATGCTTTTGAAATTTATGATTTCGATCAATTATGTGAAGAATTTCATACTTCGCTAATCAACGGTGATTCATCTTTGGAAGACTTTTTGACAATAGTCTATCATATCCTCTGTAAATTTAATCTCGATGACATGTCATTTGCATTAAGTTTATTCTGTGATGCTTGCATCCCTTCCATCTAGTCATATTCAAGCATGAACGAAGAACTAATTGCAAATCCTATCACTCAACTGCAAGAACAATTCTCTTTGCAGGAAGAGAAGAATCCTTCCGACAATGTTGAACAAGCTAGGGAGGTAGAATCTATTGACCAGGTTCTTATTGATAACCAAATTGGTTTTTCCTTTGAATCATTGTATTTTCAGTCTTCGACCAGTATGGAAGAATATTCATTTATGGCTCAAGGTGAATATCCTCATTCTTGTAACTCATGCTATAATCAATATTTAAAATCGATCATTGAAGAACACTTAAGCGACGAAAATCATCTTGAACGTTCTAATACTTCTATGAAACTGATTAGAGAAGAAGTTACGCAACTAGAAGAAGAAACTTTAAACCTTTGTCCTCAAAATGCACTTTGTTCACAGGAAAGACTAGATGTTTGTCACATAAATTTTGAATTACCTATCACACAAAAGGAAAATCCATATGATCATATCATGTTGAGGTATTCGTCACCAAAACAGAGTAAGGGTTTTAAAGAAGGTGAAGAGAAATCTCTTGAGAATACCATTGTTAATTCAAGAGATTCTTTTCATGTGCTTATGTCTGATTCCTTTTATTCTTTATATCCTGATCTCTTCCTGGAATTTGTCAGACTTGACACCTTACCTACCTACAACATCCTACTCTTTTCCACCACAATCATATCCTTTCAATATGCTAAATTTTGGTGAAATCAATTCCAAACCTAACATTGATAAACTTGGATTTGATGCTTGTTCACTTTCATCACTCATATGGGAAGAGGACATGTTGCGAGATGATTTTACACAGTTTATTGTTGAAAAAGACAATGCACTATATTTTATGGAGATCAAACGTTCTACATTTTATATTCGTTCTTTGCTTAGATCGAATCGTAATGTTTATACTTCACATTTTGAAATGATCAATCTCATCAAAGGAAGCATTCAAACCAATGATCTGACGAACGTCACAAATCCTCTTATGATGATTTTCCCATATTTGTTTCATCAAAGCCGTGGTTTGAATCCTCATTTTTGTGACAGGATCTTAGGATGGCTTGAATATTCATATATAAAAAAAATTCATAATAAAGATAAAGTTGTGCTTGCTTTGTTTCTACCTAAGTATCTTGGAAGTAGGTGTGACATATTTCTTTTAGATCCTCCATGTGAAGAAATTAATGAACACTTAGAGAATTGTCAGGAGGATGTGTCATTTCAGCCTTGGTTAATGGTTATTTCATTTCCTCGTAATCTTGACAAGTTTTTCAAACTTACTTACACTCGCCCATGCCATTATGACCCTTATCACAACACGATTGCACAATGGCTGGAGGATTCATACATCAAGAATATTCAAGGGAATGGTAAGATCATGCTTACTTTGTTTTTAGATGATGATTATGAAGGTAAGTGTGATATGTTTCTATCATTTGTTGATATATTACCATTCTTATTAATAATGTTTGATTTTGTTTCCATTGCAGGATTGGAGTTACTCCGATGGCTACATTGGAAACATGACTTCACATAGTATCCTGATTGGTTTAATAGTTAGGGTAGGTTTAGGAATAGGTTTTCTTGCAGTTTTATTTCTCACTATTTCTCTTTGTAATAATGCAGTCATGAACGGAGGTGGGTGCACCACGAGAACCATAATACGACTGTTATCAGGGAATTCCTCTTGATCTTTTTCTCTTTTCTTTTAGTTGAATATTTATTTTCAAAAAACACAGTATCATCATGAAAATCTTAAATGGAAAGTAAAGAGATAAATAAATCTGAATCAACCATGACCCAAGGTACCACGAGTAGGACTGCTTTCACATCAAACAAGATGTTTTTACTTTCTTTCAGTCTCCCAATGGATTTTTACATGATGTTTTCAGATGCACCTTCTGTACATATTTTTTTGTTTGGATTTCTTTGCTTTCTAATTTTTCTTCGCTGGTGTGTTTTGTTTCCATTTATGCTTATCAGTCTTTCTTTTTGAAACACACATGCCTTCATCATGAACTGTTTGGACAAAGAGAACAGAAAAATTTATCCTCTGAAATGACTGTTGAAGGTTGTTTAAACATGAATTATGATATTTTTCTGAAGTTTACAACCATGTTAAAGAAATCTTGTTGTTTAAAAAGCATTTCTTGATTTCAATCTGTAACTGAAGCTTTTCATGATTATCCATAAAAAAAATTCTTACGCTGTCCCTATTCCTTAAGAGAACAACTCAGAGATGTATCCCCGCCTTCGAAGGTCGGTTTATCAATAAACTATCTTTAGATCTTAATGAAGGACAGTTAAAGAATTCTTTCAAGGTCTGTAATTTATTAAAATATGTCCAAAATATCACAATTTTCAGTGTCACACCACTCAATTAAAATCTCTAAAAAACCAAATAAATCATTAAAGAGCTGTGGGAAGTGCTTGTAAACCCGCCAGGATACTGACCAGGTCTGCTGGCAGTGGGTAAATGCATGCATGACGCCAAGATAACTTCGTCGGGGTACTGAATAGGCCCGTTGGCAGTGAAGCAATGTCGGGTATATGAAAATTTTCAGATATGGAATCTCTTGACCTCAAATGTCCTTTATTCTGATTTGGAACTTTTTGGGAGGATACGGATATTTGAGTGGGTTAATTGGAAACCCTGTCGAGGCTATGGATGCCTGCTGGTAGCAATGGCTCTGTCAACAATATTGGAGATTTTATCCTTAATATCGTGACTCGCTTTTGTTTAGATTGTCATCAGTTTTCATCTTTTAAATAACAAGCAATCTGAAACTGGAATTTTTTATGATTGATGATGATGTTCAAATAGTTTTCCGGTTGTTTTTGAGGTGGAATTTTTCTCATTATCCTAATCTGGACTTTTCGTTTGGCAGAGATAACTGCTTCTACCAGTGTGTTGCCATTGTTGGCAGCCATATTAATCTCTATCTTTTCTACAAGCTGCATACACAAGGTTTTTAAACCTTCATTAATCGTCGAAACTGTTTAAATGATCTCATCATTCTTCACTTTTTGTATGCCTGCTTTTCGTTTTCATTTTCACGACTGCAAGCGTGAAAACCCACAATTAAAATTCATGTTGATTACATCAAAGGATTAATGATCATTTGGTTTATCATGAACCTACTTGAACCTGGTTACCACTCCTTGGTCTCAAATACACATTGATTTCATCAAACCACTACTCACTTCACATTTGACTATTGTTAATATGGTTTCGATTTATAAATTCATCGATGCAATGGTTATTTGACATATTGGTTTTTTTGATGAAATCTTTGACGAAATGGTCTGATTGAACATATTGATTTTTGGGTCAATTCGTGGTTATATGATAATTCATTTGACATGTTGATTAAAATCCTTTGGATATACACTGTTGTGATTTGAATGTACAAAGGCGTCGTTGGTTGTACAACCCGACATGATATTCTTTCATGGTTCCAACTTACTCCACCATCCTCGCACGCATAAGCATTGACGCTCTGTCTTGCATTTTGGGTTGCATTTGCTTTGTATTGGGGAAGCTTCGGGAAAATGGTTCTGTGTCTACCCTATCAAACCCTCTCGTCGATTACCCTGTTGATCTTGTGCTACTAGCTATGTCTCCTGAAGTACGAATCAAACCCAATGGTGTCCAAACTTTTCTGTTATTTGATAACGCCCGAGAGGACCTAGAGAGGAATGGTTGGTTGGTTTTTATTGAGAAGTTTGAGGGTTTCAACCTCACAGTTGCTTAGAAATTTTCACTTACATTCGATGGATGCAGGGCCAAAGTTGGGGACATCCAACTCAAATTGAATGAGGATTTCCTTAGCTCAGCCACTGGTCTGCCATCCAAAGGGAAGAAATGGTTTAAAAATTTGAAGGTTGATGAAGTACCATGGCCTCTGTTGTTTACCTCAAGGAAAATCAACAGTTGCAACAAAGGTATGCCAGTTATAGCTCTTAAGTCTAGGTGGCATGATTTGTTGGCCATTATCAAGCAATTCATTACATGCGAGGGTAGATACAGTTTAGTTTTCCTATACCACCTACGACTGCTCATGAGTTTCATAGATTTTCCTTTAAATATGCCACATTTCCTCCTTCGGAGTTTGTATAAAATGGCTAAACACTTCAAGAGGGAGAAAGCCGACTCTAGCCTCTTCCACCACTGTTTAATTAGAATTATTGTGATTCATCATTTGAGGTTGAGTGGCGACTGTTGGGAAGCTTTCTTGTTGAGGAATGGCTTTGCCAGTCCTGAAATTGGACAAGTTGACAAGACTGTGGTCACAGAAACCCTTCTCGGGCCTTTCGTTCCCCCTCCTACACTCTTACCCTCTCTTGAACCCTCGACCTACCCGAATGATAACCTACCCAACACCCTGCCTGACTCATGTTTAAAAGACAGTGCTAAGCCTGTTAAGAGGTCTGCAAAGAAAGAGGGTAAGGGTAACAATGATGCCAATTGAAAGGGTAAGAAGGCTGCATGTTGGGTATCAAGGTGTGCTCGCAATAAACCTAAACAAAACACAGACCAATAGCCAATACTGTTGAGTGAAGATTCTGATTCTGAAATTGAGCGGTTTCTAACCGAGGAGTATCCATACTCACACAACCTCTGTTCATTCAAGCCCTATGACTATGTGACGAACCTCCCTCCATGCCTTAGAGATGACCCCAACTTCCCTGGGATCAAACTTGATAGTGGAACTGCTGGTAATTTAAGAGATTCCTCACTAGTGATTACACGGTCTAATCAAGCACAGTGCAATGAATGCAAGTCGTGGCTCGACCGATATTGCACAGACATCCCTTTGCTCCAATCTCGAATCAAGTCCTTGGAGGACCGATTAAATGTGTTAACCAAATAAAATGACTGACTGCAAGCTAATGATAAAAGGAAGAAGACCACAGGCTCTGTCATTTTCAAAAATGTAGAAGCGGCCACTGCCATCGTTAATTCAAAAATAGCTTGCTCAAAATGAATCCCTGAAACCAAGGTATGGTGTTTCAAAAGTGATTTTAAAATGATTTTGTTTGCTTTGAATTAACATAAAGGATTTGTTTGCTCAATCGCATCTATTTCTGTTATGATTGAATTGATACAATACGATTCTATTTGTAAATAATAACTAGCTACAGAATCGTGAGATTTTGTAGCTAGTCATAAAAATTTGATTTTTTGTTGATTTTACAACTAAACACAATCTGAAATCGTGTATTTTTGTGCATTTACAGGTACACACAAGTTTCCAAGGAAATTGGATCGACAGTGGCATCTTTGAACATGCTTTTTTTTACATAGTTTTGGATTGGGCTGTTAGTTTTAGATAGGAATAGGAATTTGGGAGATTGTATTCCCATAATTTTTGCAACAACTTTTGATAATTTCCACAAGAATGTTTTGATCCTGTGGCCTTTTTATATGTATCATTTTTGTAAACAAAGATCATCACTGCTTGGGGAGCAAAGACTATGGACTGGTGATTATACAGACTTGAATGAAAGTGGATGTTTTGTATGGATTTAGCTTCAATATATCATACTTTTGTTCAAGTTTTTTTGTTCATTTCAATTTGTAATCAAATTTTTGACTACTTTAGATATCATAATTTGTTACAGGTTGATGTGATGGGATTTAAATAGTGTCCATATTTGATGTCTCTCATTTTATACACAGCAATAAATGTGTTTACATTTGATGATTAGAAGGTTGATCTTCTTCATTCAATGAACAGTAATACGCAAATTTTCATACTCAGATTTATCCTAATATGATTATTTGTTAAATTATAAATTTTTGTTGCTACATGTCTTGCTTGTTATTTCATTAGTATTCAAGTGTCACTGCTTCCTATTTACGAGAAGCATTTGGAAAATCCAGTGTAGGTTTCCCCCATCAAACAGCGAAATCGAGTATTGTGCACAAGACAAATAGGAAAGGCTATTACAGGTTAGTCTGTTAGTGCTATTTAATTAGTTTAGTTAATATATAAATTTCTTATGATATGAACACGTTTCATTGTTCATTTCTGTAGTTTAGATTTATAGTCAGGATTGTTATTTTATTGCTTAGATAGATGTCATTTCATTTCTTTTTCATAAAAGTTATAAAAGTCAAAAATACTAGCTTCGCTGTCATAAGACAATTGATATATGATTTGCAGATTTCGATCAAAATTTGCATTTTGTGAATACTATATATATAAGGGAGATTTAATTATATTGATAACTGAACATTTAATAAGTAGGATTATTGTTTTATAATATTAGTTAGCAAGTTGTGTATATATATATATATATATATATATATATATTAGATTTGTATATAGGTTTTAGTAGCTGTTTTTCACTTAAATTAGTTTCTTTAGCTTAGTTTTTTTTTACTTTCCTAGGACTTAGATCGGCCAACGGAGCCGCTAAACCCATCAGAGTGGATTAATCCATACAGCTTCGATTATTTAGACAACCCCGGACCAGATTCACTCCTCCAGTTGACGAGCGGTCAATTCCTCCCGTCAACAGGAGGTTAGGGTGATCCCATGAGATCAGGGAGGTGACTCAGATCCAAACCGATCGAAATCCACCTCACCCTCGAAGCTTCTATTCTAGAACTTTCGAGAAATTCCTCTTTTTCCTTCGTATGAAAACTGTCACACCCTTAACACTGAGAAAACTGGGATGACGTTGCAGGCCACTATAGTGAAACCTGCGACGATCCTAGATCGTCACACCCTCAACACTAAGAAATGTGTGACAATCCCTTTTTCTAAGGTTTTTGATAAAGGAAAAGTATAATTTCATCTCTCTGGGAAAATGTGTCTTCATTCTTCTTTATGGATTCAGGCCATTGATACTTCTCAAGAAAAAGGATAGGTTTAGATCATTAACATTCATAGAGGTGAAAAAAATAATGTGTAACAAGAAGTCTTAGAACATAGTTTCCACAACACATTTTGTAGTTGATTTCGTAGTGCCTATCTAAATTTGCAGCCTAAGCCAGTTTGTAGCACCAAAGAAAAATCAAGTATCCAAATCCTTTCTAACCTCCAAACAAGACAAAAAATCTAATGGAGTACCTAATGGGCCCGAGTTTGATGCTGGTAATTTTGAATTTTCACCAGGATGCTTTCAACCTATCCAACCCACAACCCTCTTCCTTCACTAGTTTGCAATGCCAGTTCACAGCGCCAACTCAAATATATCTTGCACACCTGAATGTATTTATAGTGACAAAGGGGAGACTTTGAGTACAACCTGGATGTATGACATGTCAAGGAAATGATATAAAAAACCAAAGGTATGACACATGAGTCTTTTTAGCTCAAACTTTAGACCAATGATATACATAGCCTTATCCATTCTGAAACCAAATCTAACTTATGATTACAACCTAAAGACTCAACACCTATGTCCTATAAACCTTATGACTCAAAGAAAAAAACCAAGGTGAATCTTGTTTGACCCATACAATCTTATGTGTTAACATGTACTTCAATAGTTATAACTACAAAAGGAATATCTCGAATTCTATCCATTAACAATTACATAAATATGAACTAGAATATATTATCAAAAATAATTTAATCCATTCATTTACTTTGCAAGTACACATTCATATTTACAATTAAGAAATCAAATATCTTCTTTCATCTATGTGATTATAAATGTCACATCAATACTATTTCAATTACAAATACTAAAACAGTACAATACTATAGCCAAAAGAGAAATAACATTTTGGGAAAGTCCTTCAGTAATAGATCTCATGCAACATTCTTCCTTGTCTTGCCTGTTAATCCAATGACTACACCAGTACCTCCCAACCAATGTTAGGGGTACTCTTCTTCCCCTTTAGCCCCCCAAGCTGCAGAGGGGCCACACACAAGAAACCAAATAAAAATAGCTCTCAAGCTTGCCTCGCAAGGCAGAGCTTCCACTCTTTCTCAAGATTGAATTCCCAACTCTAAAGAATAAAATTACCAAGAAAAGTGAGCCCCTATTCCCTTCTAGCAGATTTTTTTTATAGAAAAATTCCCAAAGGCACATGTCCTCATGAAAAATTAATCATCTTTTTAATTAATTTAATTATGATTATTCACCCACGCACTTATCACACTCTCCCTAAGTTTCACAAGTAATTACCACTTTTATTTTATTTAAAAGGCCAATTTCCTTCACATTCCCCAATATGTTCCTATTTTCGCTATTAGTTGTCCCTTTGTTCCAAAAATTATCATTTAATGAGTGTCTCCTAACTAGATCTTAGTTAGAGTTGGATTAGGAGTCTTATTCTAATTAGACTTAGTGGTAGCTTGACTCTAGATACTATTCTATGTGTACACCTATTCTCTCATATTTTATTTCTTTCTATTTTTAAAAATCCCTTTTATTATTTTCATGCACACATGTGCATTTTATTCAACCCTTAAATTTGTATTCCCCTTTTTCCTAGAGTTTGATTATATTCTCCAATCTTTTAATTTATGTCATAAATCATTTAGTCCTTTAATTAAATTTAGAGTTAGACTTAGGCTTAGACTTCTGTTGGGATTTATAATTAATAATTTACCATTTAATTAAATATTTTATTCCAACAATGTCTAATCATTTCAATGTTTTCTAGACCACCTAGATTTATTGATTCGAGTTTTAATTTGACAAAGTTCCCTTCACGACGCACCTATGTGCTCCAACAATTCCACTCGCCTTAGATTGTTTTTGGAAGTTTTCCCAATCCATGGATTCAACACTCCACTCGTTCGACCTTTTGAGAGACTAAGGGATTCTAAGGAATAAGGACTCTGCCTTATTACGTGTACCTTATTGTTATAACCCTAAAATGCACTAGACAATCTTACCTAGTATCATACCATCTCATTTACCTTATTTTCCAAGACACTATTGAATATCTTATTAAAAAACACCTTTTTTGAAGGCATACGTGCCCTGCTCCACTACTGCATGCATGTGTACACTGGCTGACCCACTACAACCCACATATACCTTAAAAAGCACGAAAAATGGAAAGTTGCAGACGAAACACACAGTTTTGGGTGAGTTAATTAAACCATTTGACCACCCATAGATGATCACTCGATCAAATACCTAGCCCTTTCTAGCCTATAAAATAAGGGTTAGGGTCCCATTTGGAAGGAGGAAAATCATAGCAAAGAAACTATACCTGATTTAGCATTCCCCTTGCCCCAACCTTTTGCAACTATTGTATGAAGAGAAGAATATACATAAGAAGTTGGAGCATAGTTGAAGAGGAGCCCAGGACCATATTCGAGGAGAAGTGGTCGATCTCACTATTGTAAGGTTACTCTTGTGAGATCAATAAAAGAAGTACTTTTCCCGTCCTGCCATATGAGATTGTCAATATTTAAATTTGATTATATTTTGATAGAATATCTAACTCATTAGCTTATAGATCATATGCATGTGAATTCATTTGTTTGTGTTTTATGAATGTAGGTCATCATTGGGAGGATATTTGTAGTCAAGGAGTGACCAAACATTAAAGGGATTGACACCAAACATGGAAACTAAGGTACAGTAACTTGATCTTTTTAACCTTGTATTTGCATATGAATAATGGGGTTTATGATTGGGATGTTGGTAAGAAGTAGGAGACTTTAATTCATTTCTCCATGCATGATAAAACCCTTAATTCTAGTTCATAGGAAGGATTTCCCACCCACAATAGAATAGGCGACCATATTGGAGATCTCTAGGGTTTTGGGTGTTGTAGGAAAATCTGCCTGCGGACAAGTAGATCGACCTCTAGGGCTTGACCTTAACCCTAGACAGAAAATTGCTTAACGTGGACACTGAATTTCTCTCAAATCTATCTAAACTAATACATGGGAAGGAAGGATGATAGAAGTACCTTTTTATCGACGTTTGTCCCTGCACGCTCCGAGTTGTGCTCCAATATTTTGCTCCTCGCTGAGTTCTGCAGGCAAAACAAGATATGACTACTTCCTACTCTATTGATATTAGCTTGAAAACAGATCTACCATTAAATGATAAGCTCATGTAACATTAGACACAAACTAGAAAGAAACAGGCCAAGCATGTCATATTGATGAGAATAACGACAACAGTACTTACAATCGTAGATGCGAATGCGACAGCTTCGTCAAGTCCTCTTCGTCTAACCCTTTCCTAAAAGATATAAGACCTAGATAACAACAGCTTCACTGATCAATATTCTTTGGCTGACTGTAAGTTTCCTCCAAGATCATAAGTTTCACATATCCAATTCTTCTTCCTTTCCACCATCATAGAGCCTGTTTATATAGGTTGGGAGGAGCCTAACCTCTTGAGTTATGTTTAGAACCAGTTGGGAACCTTCTCCATAGATCAGGGATCTGTTGATGAGACCAATAATTTGAGCACAACAGCCTCCTAATCTCAAATGTTCCTCTCCTTATTCTTCTCAACAGGCTAACAATTGACCCGGATTAGGGAGTGCTCCTTCAGAAGGGCTGTCAGAGCGTTGTAGCGCTCCTTGGCAGGCATAGGGAAGCACCAGCGCTCTTAAGATGAGCAGCGCTCCTCCAAAAAGGTCTGGGTGCGTTATAACGCTCCTAAGACATGGTAGGGAAGCGCCAACGCTTCTACAGCTGCATTAGGGGAGCGTTCCCTCTCCAAACCTCAGTTTCAAGGCTCCTTTCAGGTGTCAAGATTCCTTTGATCTCAGTGAACCAGTTCTCTTCCTTCAAATGAGTCATGTGATGTGTCATAAGTGCTTCCTTAGTGTCGTTATCATGGTATCATGTTTGACCTTCATTTGCGACACCAATGATCAACTTGCGACACTTGAAAAAGTTGATAGGGAAGATGCGACACTTACGACAGTTGGCAGGGACAATGCGACACTTATCCATCTGAACAATTTTGATGTGTAACAGAATGTTGTTGGTCACTATAATTGCTTAATTAATTTTAAACAACTAAGTGAAACATAAATTATCAACCCAGGGAAGTCTTTTGTTTTAAAGATAGCCGCGCACTGTATATGCTCAATTCCAAAAGCATTTAGTGTTGTAGTAAAGAAATTATTCTATCTATGATTGCTGAAGTGAACTGAAGTT
>JASDQU010690033.1:27855-38318 GCA_032191745.1 Picea mariana
CATTTCAAAATTAGGTCTTCAGGAAGGAATTCCCTATCTTTATCTTTTTTTATCAAACATGGATTTCATATTATCTTGATATCTTTGAAGTTTCTCATCCACCTCAGCCCTATTTTGCTGGACTTCAACTAACTGATTTATTCTTCTGGTAACATCGTTCGACTCTTCCTTCGCGTCTTGCCAAAGCTTCATCATGGGAAGAGAGATATTTATGGGGAGGACCATGTCAGTTCCATATACCATTTGGAAATGAGACATTCCGATCAATTTTTTAGTGCCAATGCGATTTTCCCACAAAGCGTATTTCAAATGAACATGCCAGGATTTCTTGTTTTTAGTCAACACCTTTTTGATTATAGTGATTAGGCTCTTATTCGATGACTCGACTAATCCGTTTCCCTAAGGATAGTAGGCTTTGGAATTCCCTAGTACGATGTTGTACTTTTGACAAAAACTAACCATCTCCATGGATTTGAAATCTTGGGCATTATCCGTGACTATCTTCCAGGGACAGCCGAATATTGATAAAATGTTTTCTTCTAAGAAATTGATCACCACTGAATCTGTAGCATTTCGTGTTGGAATTGCCTCTACCCATTTAGTGAAACAGTATGTGGCGGTTAGAATCCATTTATGTTGTGAACTAGAGTGTGGATGGATTTCTCCGATAAAATCCAGACCCCATTGTTGAAATGAAGCTTTTGTCTTGACTGGGATCAAGGGTAGTGCAGGAAGATTTTACTTGCCTGAGAATAGTTGACAAGAATTACAGGCTCTAACTTTAGTATTCACGTCTGTAAATAACTTCAACCAATAGTATCCAACTCTCAAGATTTTGTAGGCCGTTTCTCTCAAGTCTTGGTGTCCTCCACACACCCCTTCATGAAACTCATTTATAACATTCTCTGTTTCGGATTCTATCAGACACCTTAGTAAAAATCCTAGGGGATCCTTCCAATACAGTTGGCTGTCTATGATGCAATATTTTACCGCGTGAAGCTTCAATGTTCTTTCCTTAGAAGGAGTCATATCACTTGGGAACTGAAGGGTCAGGAGGTATGAAACTATGTCGCCATACCAAGTAGAGGAAGAAATTTTTTCTTGAATCCGGGTTGCAGGTGTTTGATCATTGAATTCTTCTATATCTGGAAGGTCTCCGTAAGATTGTAGATGATTTATTATGAGCGCCCTGAAATTTGATTCGGCTAATAGCTTATCCAGGCCTTGACCTTTGACGAGTTTAGTTGGTTTTACCTCAAGATCGAATTCTTGAATCTTGGTTAGCCATCGATCCCTTCTTCCGTCACTATTAGGTTAAACCAATATGTCTTTAACAGAGCTGGTTGGTACGTATGAAATTATTTTGGAATGCAACACGTAAGTACTGAAAGATTTGAGGGCCTTCACCATAGCGTATGCCTGTTTTTCCAATATATCATATTTCAACTCGGCGTCTTTGAGGATTTTACTAAAAAATGTTATTGGCTTCTTGAAACCTTCATCATTCTTCTGTAAGAGCATGACTACAATAGTATGCTCGGATGCGAATGAAAAGATCAAGAACTCTTTCATGTAGTTTGGGTTGGCCAACACCAGTGCTTCTCCTCTTACCTTCTTGATGCATTCAAAATATTCTTTAGCTTCAGTTGTCCATTTGACTTCGCTGTCTTTTTTCAACATACCTATAATTAATTTAACAATTTCAGTGAAATTTGGAATGAATCTTCTTAATTTTTTTTTTTTTTCTAAAAAAGACTGAATTTCCTTTCTGTTTCTAGGAATATTGATTGTGTCTATAGCTTCAACCCTTTTTGGATCAATTTTAATTCCTTATCTAGATACTATATGGCATAAGATTTTACCTTCTTGCAGTGCAAAATGGGATTTCTTAGGATTGAGCGACAAACCAAATTTTCGGCATTTTTCGAATGTCTGTTTGAGGTGTACCAAGTGCTCTGCATCTAAGTTAGAAAAAATAGTTAAATAATCGAGATAAATTATGAAAAAAATATCTCTCTCACCGACAAAGCCTATGTCCATTGCTCGTTGAAAAGTGGCCCCTGCGTTCATCAGACCGAATGGCATTTTGTCGTACATGAAAGTACCCCATGGAGTGGTAAATGCGGTTTTCTCTCTGTCATCTTTATGGACCACAATTTGATTGTAACCTGAAAAGCCATCAATCATAGAGATTCAGTTAGCCCCGACCACTTTTTCCAGAACGTGATCCATTTTAGGGAGTGGATAATTGTATTTAAGCAATGATCTGTTTAGGTTCTTGAAATCCACCCAGAGTCTGATTTCACCATTCTTTTTTCTGACTGGAACTAAGTTCTCTACCCACTCAGAATATCTGAGTGGAACAATAATCTTTGTGTCAAGGAAATTTTTTACTTCCCTTTCTATTACAGGCAGGAGTATAGGGTTTATCTGTCTGAGCTTCTGCCTGAAAGGTTTGATGCCCAGTTTCAAAGGGATTTTATGCTCGATGACAATGGTATCATAAGTTTTTAGTTCATCGTAAGACCAAGCGAAAAAATATTTGTACTGTTTGAGTAACTCAACATATATACTTTTCATTTCGAGTGGAAGGTATTTAGATATTTTGACTAGTTTAGGGTTTTCCTTAGTGCATATATCACAATCTTCAACCTCTTCGCGTTGAGGTTGCAAGGTAGATTTTAGGTGTATATCGTCCTGATCAAATAATCTCTCTAATGGAATTAGACCCTTAGGAATCTGATTGTTTTTTAACACCAACATGTGGTGGTCAGCGATCTTATCCTGGAACTTTTGAGGATCTTCATCTTCCTGCATGATCCAAGTAGGGTCATTTTGATTTTCTTGGTCGATGTGTGTTTCAGAAAATTCATCCACCATTTCTAGAAACTGCTTGATCTTCTCATTGTCTTCAAAGGCCTGCCAGTGTTGGACATTATTTGGTATTGAAGCCTGTGCCTCATTTTTATGTGATACTTTAGCTTTAGGACTGTAGGTGTCATAAAAGTAGCAACCACTTTTGCTAGGGAGTCAGCTTGTTGATTTTCTACCCTGGGAATATGATGAATATTGAACGATGAGAAAAAAATTTCAATCAAATCCCAGGCGCAGTTCCTATACGACCTTAGCCTTGGATGTTTGGATTGATACTGTTGCCTTATCTGTTTTACAATTAATTCTGCATCACCATAGACTATTAGATTTTCTATTTTCATCTTCCTGGAAACCTCTAATCCTAAGACGAGAGATTCATATTCGCATACGTTATTGGTATAGTTAATGTCCCATTGTAACCTGTATGATAAAGGAATAATGAATTCATCTTCGGGTGCCACAAACAACACCCTAGCTCCTGCTCCTTCCCAAGATGAAGCACCATCAAAAAACATTTTCCAAACTCCTATACTATTTACATTTTTGTTTGTTTTTTCTATTTTTTCATTTTCTTCTTCTGTACACTCGTCAAAACCATCATCAACTGATAATATATAGTTTCCTAGATCCCGATCTGTGACATAAACCAAATAATTATTTGGGTTTTGTGGGTCACTTATGGTATATGCCAATCTTGTCTCTTTGTATAGACCGATGAACTGTCCACCGAAAATTGGGATCATGGCATACATCATGTCCAGTTGAAGAGATCCTCTAAGTTTGGCACCCGAAGACCTGGATAACAACATGCCATACTTCACGGGAACATCATCAACAACTACATCCATGAGAATACTCTTCATAGGGATCTGTGAAAGATTAACCACCGAATCTTTTATCATACCAAGACATTTAAATTTTCTTGAATCAAAAGAATACAGATATCGGTATGGTCTAGTAACCTCGAGACCCAATTTTTCCATAATAACTTTGGGCATTAAGTTGTGGGAGGCTCCAGAATCTAACATACAGTTATGGAGTAGGTGATCATGCACAGTCAACGTAATATAAAAGGGAGCGATGGGGTCTTTAAAATTTTCGATATGCAGACCAAACATTATAGTGGGTCTATCATCTTCTAAATTAATAACATCCACATGACTTTCAACATCTGAGAAATTTATCATCTTGGAAATTTTCTTTCTATACATTGGATTTTTCACCAGTTAAACCAGAGGTACCAGAATTTTGATTTTATTAATTTTTCTTTCGATATTGAAGCTTCCAATTGTATTTTCGGCTTCTCAGGTTGGGATCTTTGTTTCTCCTTTTTCTGGTTTATTGGTTTACATTTCTTTTGTTTCGTCTGTCTTTGTTTTGGTAGCTTGCGTTTCAACTTTTTTTGTTTTGGCAGCTTGCCTTTCAGTGGATGGTTGAGTTGCCTCATTTGTTTTACTTCTCGACAAGATCTTCTTCGGTGGAGCAGTCATAGAATTTTTATCTCTAGGCCTTAAATTATATTTTTGTTGAAGCTCGACCATTATGGAGTCGACAATTCCTTGATAATAAGACTCTCCTATATTATTTATACTTTCCTCATTTCCAAACAGTGGTTCTTGATCTAAAGACCTTTTGTAATCTTGTCTGGTTAGGTGAGGTTTTTGGTCGTTATCATTGAGGTTGCTTATATCTTCATCTAACCCCTCATAGTCTTGTACATCATCACTTTGCATAAAGTTTTCTGTTTTAAAAGGAGCTTTGATTTTCTGATCCTCGTTTTTTACTGGTCTCTGTTGGATCTGGGGATTGGGATTCCTTTTGAAATCTCTCCTAGAAAAAGGATCAGATTTAGCTTGGTCTAGTTCCATTCTAGATATTTTGTTTGATAACTCTTTGATTATCTTATCCATGTCATCCATTTTGTCCTCTACAGACCTCCCAGTTTCGGAAGTTACAGCTTGTTCCCTAAAGAGTTTAGTTTCTTTGGTTCCTGTCTTGACCTTTGCTTTTAGTTTACCTGATGCCATCATGTTCAACTCGATTTCTATGGTGTCGTCCTGCATTCTTGTGAGGTCAAAAAATTTCCTTTCCCTCAAAAGTAGGGCAAAGTCGAGCTTCAAATCCCCTATGAAAGTCACCTTAGCTGCAGGCTAAGAGGGTTTGACTTTTGCTGGGATCTTATGATAGAGTTTATTAAACCTCTGGGTGAATTCTAGGATTGACTTAGAAGTATTTTTCCTTAGAGCCCCAAATTCCATCAGATAGTAGAAGTGATCTTTCTTCTCTCCCCATTGCCTTAGAAAGACGTTTTCTAGCGCGCCATAAGACACTACAGAACCTACTCGGAGCCCTCGAAACCATATTCTTACTTGTCCTTCAAAATTTTGCACCAAAAGTCTCGAGTAAACATCCTCATGCTCAATGCAGAGGATATCAACGAATTGGTCAAAAAAGTTTATGTGCTATGTAGCAGTTAAATCCCCTTCTCCCATGAATTTCGGTAAGTTCTTCATATAATTTTCTAGTAAATCATGAAGGATAAGGGGAAGGACTAAAGGAGCGTATATGGATGCCACTTTGGAAAAAATCCTAGGAGGTAGAGGTGGTGGTCCTTGACCGCCTCCTCCTCTAGCACCGCCTCCGACGCCACCTCCTCCAACAACAACCATTTGATGTCGAGGGGATGAACTTTGGGAATTAAAGAGAGGGTTTTCATAAACTGCTAGGGACCAAAGCAGTGAATGTTCAACTTCCTCGTGCGATAGTGAAGAAAAAACTAGACACTGATCGTTATAAGACGTGAAGTCTAGAAGAGGAGGGAACAAAAAACATGGATTAGTTTCCTTAGACTTACAATATGTATAGATAGGTGAATCAACATGAGACAAATCGGGGTATAAGGTGCGCTCCTCGGATTTTTGAGAACAAAAACCTTGGTTTTGAGTGAGGATGGGGTAGGCAGAGAGGTACCGATAGTAGGTATAGATGAGGATCCTTTATTCAGACCGTTCTGAGTATCGAACGGGTCAATATCAGTCTTTATTGCGGTTTCGCTAGTTGAGGCCTCCACATAAAGCGTTTGTTCAAAGATTTCTTCAGGAGTTAATATTTCGACCTGAACCTTAGTATTGACTTGAGTTATTTTGGGTTGGTATTTCTTACCTAAAGATGAGGTAGTAGACTTGAGGTATCCCTTGGGTTTCAAGAACTTTTCGGGATCATATACATGCGTAGTTTGCTGGTCGTCTGGGTTCTTCCTAGTATTTTTTCTACTGAATGCCTATTTATCTATAGTGGAGTCACCAAGTGAAAGATAAAAAATATCCTTATTAATGTATTCAATCTTTGTTCACTATCAAAAAGAGAAACTTACCATGTCATTCTCCCAGGGAAAAATAATTTCATTTCTCCATTCCTGGCAATGGTGCCAAAAAGATGTTGTTCCTAAAATTACACTTAAGGCTCAAAAGGCTAATGTCAAGGCATCATAAATATAAAGGAAAGTTTTGAAAGGTGCTTTTTCTTCTGTTAGTTATATAAGAATTAATCCTCAAATGAAAATAATGACAAACCAAGACAGAGGCCATAATTTGTCGTCTGATTCGATTTATAAAATCAAATGATGCGCGGGAAACTTACAAAGCTGTTAAAAAAAAATGAGGCATCAATGCAAGATGAATCTTACCTTGTTCACAGTAGAAGAAATTAAAGAACGCACCCTTGAAAGGATACGTGATACAATAATCCAAGTAGCTCACAGGTCTTGTATTTACTTATAGAAAATACATAGGAAAAACTGCTTGCTTATCAAACAATTGATAAAATGTGACTACAGTAGTAGTAGTACTAAATTTCAATCACTCACATATCAAGGAATAACATAAGGAAAACTAGAAATATGGAATACAAGAGGAAAACATAACTCAAACTGCACAAAAATTGGAATCCCTGTCTGCACTTGTATTAATTCTCATAAAAGGAGAGTTCTCTCTATTACATTCGGAAAGACGAAGCCTGTGTTAAGTATTAAAACTATGCATTTATACAAAAATGATCTCAATCCTAGGCGATTAGCATTCTCATAATTAAAAAATAGTAAATATTACAATATGTGAAATTTGAAGAGTTTCATTTGCATCTTCTCTATCTCTTCGCATGCTGGCAGAGACGTTCCTTCTTCTTGTCCTCCAACTCAGAAATAGTTGGCCTCTAATCATGACCTGTGTGAATAGTATGCACACGTTGTCTCATTTGTTCCCAAATGTGATGGATTTTCCTTGCTCGACACACTGAACACATCTGCCTACGAACTGCACCACAAACCTGGAAGGCTCTGTTGTGTCATTTGCCTCAAAAGTATATAAATTATTTTCTATGTGAGGCAACCTATCTTCCATTCTTGTGGCTTCTAAATATATAGACTATAGCCGAAGACTAGGATTGACTATCCACTTATTAATCTGGATAATGTCAATTTGTTCCAATTGCAGGATTTTCGCCCGGGCTTCTTCCATGATCGTCTTGGAATGAAGTTGATTCTTTACAATATCAATTTCCCCTAGGGCTTCATAGATACTGTCTATTTCCCAACTGAACATTGATTTGTTGTGGAAAAATCTCCCAATGTGCCTGCCACTTCCATAGCAAATTCCACCTCCTCTAAGGCCTGACCATCATATAGCACTCTATGCCTTTTGACAGTTGAACCCTCCCTTTGGCGCGTTTCTCTTTTTACCACAACCATCCTCTTCATGCTATAGAAGAAATCGGAAGGGGGAATTTCTTCAATCGAAATAGGAGTGAGATCCTCTATAAAAATGACTTTGGCATTCGGGTTCCCCTTACTGGACTGTAAAGGTGTGACCGATTTGATAGGGATGCCTATCTCGGTGGATGGCTGTTTCCCTGCTGTGTTTGTAGCCAATTTGTCTGGTGTGGAAAGTGATTTCTCTTCACCCTTTTTTATCAAAGCTTCGACTCGAGCTTTAGTTTGATCATCTGGTGGATTTGATGATGCAGTATTTTCTTTCTGTGTCATAACCTCTATTTTATCCAAATTTTCCTGAATGTCTCGTCCACTGGAACTTCATGTTTCTAATTTCTAGGTCGCAACTTCCCATGTGGATGGAGATGTCGGGACTCCTCCCTATAAGACTTTAGGTAGGCTATTTCTTCGGTGTTTTTGAAAATTATAGAACTCGCATATTTATTATGGAGCTAGAGTTTAGACTTGGCTCAACACTTCCTGATAAGATCTTGCTCCTCGGAATATCTCATCTTGTGGGGAGTATTCATGCTCGTATCTTTTCAGATTGTAATGATCCATGTGATTTCCCAAGATCTTCTAGGGATCGTGTTTCTTGAATTCAATATTAACAAGATTAATTTCTTCCAGGGCTACGGCCTCTACCTTGGAGTGGCCAAAATCTAACAGTGAGTACAGACTAATATGCAAAGGAAAGGCAGGCCATACTTTTTTCTGCACTGCCTTTAGTTCTTTACTGATTCCGCCTAGAACAGTTTGATGTGCCACCTCTCTGCACACTAATTGATCTGGTAGAAACTTGGGTAAGCCATGCGGAGGGACAGAAAATCCAAAAACCTTGATATAAGAGAAATGTTCTTCATTGTACCAATCTGCTATTTTCCCCAGGTTGGTCACTATCTTGTCGGAAATCCTGAGAGGTTGGCACCCATATATAACAATATGCATCGACACCACCACATACTTACATATTTCGTAGAAGAAATCTTTTGCTTTATCCTCCCACAACTTGGAGTGATAGAAGTGTATTGGTTCAGCATTGGTCGGAGTCCAGCTCCATCCCATCAAAGGAAATGGCGTCATGGAACAAACAACATCCATAATATAAGCATACATGTAAAATGGGACAGGTTTCCTTTTGGCTTTCAATGACCGATATTCTGTGATTTCCTTGACCAAATTGTCTGATAATATTTTGGCCCAATCGAAAGAATACCTCTTTGCTACTGTATGCATGATTGACACCCATGGTAATAAGAAATGAGCAGAGTTTTCCTTCTTGAAAAGTCTACACAACATCATGGCTACATACATCATGTGAGGCTCTAATGAGGCAACAACATATATGCCATGGGTGTCTGCTCTAAATTTCTTAGGATGTGAACACCAATCCTTGATCAAGTCAGGTAAGTTCTTTCCATATTGAGCACATTATTTTTTGTCGAAGTCCATTAGGAAAGTGGCATTATAAACGTAATTGGGAACTGGAGATAATTGTTACATTACCTAGAAATGCTCTAGTCAAAAAGACCCAACTGCAACCTTTTCTGAATTGCAGATACTCCTGGTCAAGAGGTCGACATTCTCCAACACCCAACCAATCATATCATTATAAGGCATGAGCCTAGGCCGCATTTCTATTTTATGTATCTCTGATTGAGCGACATATTTGTATCTCGTAGCCTATGTTTCAGGCACCTTGTCGCCTGAATCATCTGGGTAGTTGATTAATTCTTATTGTAGAATATCAAATACCTACGTCCAGTTTTTCACGGTATATATGGTTCTAGGCAACGTGTCTGAGAAGACGTCTATGTTTGGGTTTGAGCTTTCACCAAACGCTTTAGCTGTTTTCCGTGGAGCCATGATATCACGAGTTCAGAAACCTGTTACTTGTTACAAGAAATGCACAAACTTCTTATCTTGCTCAAACTTGCTTTTCCGTGAAAATGCAAATGAAATTCAAACTTCAATATCCTTTTCCCCTAAATGAGTTGAGTTACAAATACTTTATTGACGGTGCATTCACTTTCCTTAATGAAAATATTTAGGCGGTGGTTGGAGATCTTATTTGAAATGATTGGTGTAGATCGATTATTAATGTCATTAATGTTTGATGGTTCGTAATTAGAAGTTTTGACAAATAACATTTGAATTTACCTGAGCTATGATTCAACGAAAAATTAATCATGATATAATCCTCATTAATGCATTAGTTAATCACATTTATCGTTAAGTGTTTTTTCGGATTTTCGGACCTCCGGATTTTGGTAGTTGCTTGAGACAGGATCCTCGAAACGCAAAATTGCGAAGTGATTAATTAATTTTAATCATGTTTTATCCAGTAAATAATCATTCTTATCTTCAAGTATTTAGGGATTTTTTGCTTCGTGATATTTGAGTGCAGTGGATGGCAAATGTCCGAACTCCGAAAGTGCGAAATTATTTAATTAAGTATTAATCGAGATTAACTTGTTTGAAACGAGTTTATCTTTTTGTTATTTATGTGCTTCAGAAGTCGGCAAAAAAACTTTATGGATGTTGTTGAGTCTCAAAATGGTCCTTATTTTCACTCCATTAATTCACTAAAACCTTCACAATTACTTCCATTTCACCTTCATATCACCTCCACATCATTACATTTACCTAATTATTGGGTTATAACTAAGCTTTTCCAAAGTTTATCAATTCTTAACATTTTAAGTGAATTTGTGGTTAAACTTTAGAAAATAATATGCTTATACTTATACCTAACAATTAGAATGAGTTTGTTGACATGTGTAGGTGATTTGGAAGCTTCCAAGACACTCTTATGTGGCCTCCA
>JASDQU010690034.1:1816-14707 GCA_032191745.1 Picea mariana
TACGGACATGAGACCTCTAGATGGCCCCAACTCTACGAGAAAGATCTTGACTTCACCACTACCTACCATATGTTGGGCACAAACACAATTGTCGTTGATTTCCATCTTCGGGATGGGTTGTTATACCATCTAGGCCATCTCTAGATCCCATCAAGTGAGTGAGCGAAGCTGATTTAGGAAGATCACTACAGTCGAGTGGAAGGACACTTTGACGTAGAAAATATAGTGGTAGTGTTGCAACAACATTTTTATTAATTGAAACTTCGACAGGATGTCAGCAAGTATATTAGGTCCTCCACGACCTGCATCATTTCCAAACCAGCCATTAAGAAACAAGGCATGTACACCCCTCTGCCTACTCCTGACAGGCCCTGTGAATCCTTCTAAATGGAATACATGTCAGGCCTTCCTTCAAACAAACATGGAAATGACTGTATTTTCATGGTTGTTGATCGATTTTTCAAGATGGCGATTATGGCCGCCTGTAAGAAGAGCATCAAAGTGGAGGCCATTTCCAATCTCTTCTTCGAATGAGTGCGGGTACATTTTGGGATACCACAAACCATCATCTCCTATCGGGATAGTGGGTTGCTGAACACATTTTGGTCGAGCCTATAGTCATGGCTGGACACCAAGCTCACCAAATCCATGGCCTTCCACCCCCAAACGGATGGCCAAACCGAGGTCATCAGTAGAATGATTTTTCATATCCTTTGCATGTAAAATTCCAAGCATCCATGCACATGGGATGAGAGTCTTCCCTATGTTTAGCACAATTACAACATAACCATATATAGCTCAACCGACCACAACCCCTTTCAGGTGGGGTTGGGATTTCAACCATTGGGTCCCATGGATGTTGCACTACCCCTTGCGTCCACATAGGCAGAATCRTGCCATGCCCAAATCGAAGCCAACAAAGCCACCCATTTCATTGAATGAATCCATCACATCCACCAACAGGCTTAGGATATTTTTTAGAAKTCCAATGCCAAGTAGAAGCAGCACCATAATCAACACCAGGTGCCACACAAGTTTCAGGTGGGAGATGAAGTTTGGTTGCACTTGCAGAAAGAACGTCTTACRGGACCCCATCGGAAGCTTCGATCACTCCACTATGGACCTTAAACCATCACCAAAGCTGTGTGTGACAATGATTTTTAGCTCAACATTCCCCCCTTCCTTGGCCTGCARCCAGTGTTTAATGTGGACCTYCTTCGGCCATACTTTCCACCCTTATTGGACACCTCAAAGATAGCAGAACAATTGATACCGACAAATMTCAACCATGATTGCATGGAACATGCATCGACTAATCAGATCATGGAAACATAGGTCAAGGGCACTCACCAAYAGAAGCTCTAGCTTTATCATGTTGTCAAAGCGGGACAGCTCCTGCACCAAGGCAAGTGGCTCACCCGAGGCCAAATTTAGTAGAAATTTCCTCATCTTATGGGGGAACTCAATGCAATGGAGAACATTGCTTCATGAGCAGGGAGGATTGATCCAGGTGGATATCGATGGCCACCCACCTCTTCCAACTGGCTCACATTCAGTTTTCATCTAAGTAGTTTTTTTCTAGTTTTTCGGGTCCTAAACTTTAGAGGTCGTTTTGAGGCCCTAAACAACATTTTTTGGGCCCGCCACAGTCCCACTGTTCACAAAGTTACAGTGTAATAAATTAATGTGTAGTTGTCAGATAGACCCTTCCAACACGCTATTGTGCGCCTAAAACGAAGATCGTATGCAAAAGTTACGACCCCGGTAAGTTGATGTACCAACTTACCCCATCGGGACCCACATGACTTTTGGCGCTTCATCTCCTAGGGTTAGGTTTTTGGATGTCTAGGGTTTTATGATTACTTTTTTATGCTAAAAAGGCCTGGAGGCCTCATTGTAATGTGCTCAGATGAATGTGCATAGCCACCACATCTCTTCTCAGAGATTAGCTACCATCATTCAAGCAAGATTGTTTCATTCTGCATTTTACAGTTTCAACAGATTTCTTTATTTAATAGAAGTTAAGTTTTACTGTAACTCTGTTATTGTTCTATGAATATCCGTGTTACATTTTGTTATGCTCATAAATCTGAATGAAAGAAGGGGTTGAAGACCCAGAGGAGAGATAGCTAGCAAAAGATAAAATCTTAATCATGAACCTTCCAGATGCTCGCCCAAAGAGGTCTTGATAACAATGAAATGTTTCTCCAAAAAAATCAAATACATGCAAAAACAAACACATAATATAAATGTCCCACTTGTTGAGGGATTTACACCAGGTGCATTACAAGCTAGACTATACCCCCATGGCACCATGTGTACTTCTCCATTCAAGAGATACTTTGGTACTGCCCCTCAAGCTAATCAATTAACCCTAAGGAGTACCAAGTATTTGGACCTTAATTAATTAATGGCAATAAATGGTCTTGGAAAAAGGATGCATTGAAAACGAAGGTGCAACACACCCTCAAAAAGGCACCCATAAATGAGACACTACGATCCCTTGTATGTCATGAACCCCATGCCCAAAATTCTTTCCCCTTATCCATATCATCTTCTCCACATGTCTTAGAGAGGGGTTCACATAGGAAACACTCCTTGACTTAGGGGACGATTCACCCAATAAGTCACTTTTTCAACCCTCCCATACCTAAACTTGGCAAATCTCATAAGGTCTTTTTAGCACTTGTTTAGTTTGATGAGGTGGTTTTTTATGCACATTCTTAGATGGCTCTTTTATTGACTTGATTTACTTATCATGATGCATTTGACTTGAGATCTTTGGAGGGCGTATTCATTGTCTTTGCAGTACTTAGTTGGTGAACAATTTTGGAAGAACAAGCCTAGCTTGGGATTTCTTTGGGCTTGAATCCCACAGGTTGGATACCATGACCTACATCTTGGGCAAAGAAGGAAGATGAACGTTGCCTTTGTAGGCAAAAGGAGACACCATTGAGGACCTTACCTAGCCCCTACTAGCCCAATGTTTGGCTTCTTGAGGCCAACACATCACATTTGGAGGTTTGACGTTACCCTAGGGTTAGGGTTTTGGTGGTGGAGTTATTGATGGTGGAAACTTGGCACGTTTTGATGGAAGGAGGAAACCCTAGTGCATGAGAGGGAGGCCGTAGAAGGCCCAATGACTTCCATCCTCATCTCCAATGACTTGCAAAAAGTGTCAAAATGTCACCCTCTAGAGAGTTGATGTCACCTTAGGGTTTCTTATGTGCATTTTTTTAAGTTAAATTTGAATTTGATAGTGTAAAGGGGAAAAGTAAGGGTTGTTGACCCCTTACTTTGTGGTTACCCTAAAAATAAGTGGACAAACACTTTTTAGAGGATTAGCATAAATAGAGATCAAACTCTTGTCATTTTATCATAGCTCTCCCATTGTGAGAAGACTATTGTGGCTGAAATTTGCGCCCTACTTGGGCAATTTGAATATCTCTCTCTTGTGAAAATGATTTGTGGTGATCTCTATTGGTCAATTGTTGAGCTAAGGTGGTTCACACCTCTTTGAGACTTCTTCTATTGCTTATGGATGGACATTACTTGGTAAAATAGGGTTTGGTCTTTGCTATTGTGGAATTGGTATGGAAATTTCTACATGTGTTGGTGTTTTCTACTAATTTCAATGATATTATTGTCTTAAACCCTTGGAGGAGTATAAGAGGATACACCCTCCACCAAGGTTCATGTTATTTTTGCAAAGTTGCTAGGAGGAGTACAAGGGTGTACACCCTCCTAGATTTACCTTTGTTTGATTTGCATGCCCTAGGGAGTAAGAGGGTTTACACCCCTAGGGACATTGTGTATCTAACTCATACTTTCAAGACTCCATTCACCCAAGGTTTGCTTAGTCTCCTTAGAGCTATAACTCAATAAAATCTACAACCATTAGGGTTGAAACAAATTACTCTCTTCTTGATCATAACTCATATTTCAACAGTCAAAAGTTTCTAATAAATTGCCCCTATAATCTACTAGCCTCAACGCACTTTTTTGGGTGGTTTACTTGCTTGTTTTGTGGATTGAAATTATCTGTTGTAGCAATAGTTTGCTACAACCATAAGGCTAATAAAATATCTCTGCAATACTTTCTTATAACAACCATAGTTTGTTGCTAAAGTCATGTGCTTTCATACTTGGGTTATAGTAGTGATTGCTAGCTTATCTCTTGCATCATTTACTAGACTTTTAACATCTTGTTAACAGCTTTAACAATCATTTACTTGCTGATATATATCTATGTTGTGTTGAACAACTGAGAGGGGGGGTGAATCAGTTGTTACTGTGCTTAAACTATTATTCCCATTTTAAACTCTTCACAGAACACTTAATGACGATCACAATGATGCATAGAAGTAAGCAATAGAATATTAAACATCAATCACACACATGAAATATACAGAGACAGATATTTCCTCAGGAAACCCATAAAGGAAAAAACCTCTTCTTCTTGATATGATAAGCAATCTTTATTTTCTTTATATTATCATACTTGTGAGCTCCAACTCCTCTTAAGGTTACAACCTCTGTTTTGCAAGCTGCAACTTGTTGAGAGCACCAACTCTCTGGTTTCTCTAGCACCCACTAGAATGAAGCACCAACTCTTTAAGTGTTCCAACACCAACTGGATGGAAGCACCAACTTCCAGTCACATAGGCACCGACCTGTATAGCAGAGAACAATATTTCTCCCTTGCACCACCCTGCCACCCTAATTTTTTTGATTGCAACCAGATGGAAGCTACAACTCCCTGTGTTCAAACACCTACTTGAAACTCTGAGGACAACAGTCCTCCCTAGCACCTCCCAACCACCCTGAAATATTAATCTTTGCTTGCTCGAATCTGTTACAGTGATACTATATTCATCAATGTCTTACCAGTCTCATCACTGTTTTGATACACTKCTCTGCTCTACCTGCTTCAGTGTCCTCCTCCTCGCATCTTCATAAGCTTTATGTTCTTCTACTTTGTCTCTGCATGCGCACTTTGACTTTTTCTACCTCTCTCAAATATCCATCTATGTTCTATGCACTATGCCTCATCTGTGCATTTCGACTGATGTCCATAGCATGCTCTTTCCCATGTGAAATTACTCTCAATAGAAGCAACCTCCACTTCTTTGTTCTGCGTATATTTAAAGTGCCAAGTCCTCTGTCAGATCATCCAGCTAACTCTTCATCCCCTCTAGCAGTTACGYTGAGTCTGTTCTTCATCCATGGCCGTTACGCTGAGACTGTTCATCATTAGTGGTCGTTCATGAGATTCTTTGGCTTTTTTGGTAGATGCAATCAGTCATTTTTTCTGTAATTACAATCAATCCGTCTCTAGTTGTTACTGAGAGAAAC
Organism: Picea mariana; assembly: GCA_032191745.1. Classification (NCBI taxonomy): domain Eukaryota; kingdom Viridiplantae; phylum Streptophyta; class Pinopsida; order Pinales; family Pinaceae; genus Picea; species Picea mariana. Next base: position 7,172 of record JASDQU010690034.1, read on the forward strand.
TTTGTTCACTCATGTATTTGGAGCCTTTTTCCCTCTCTGAGAAATATACACAGTGGTTGCTAGCTCTTCTTGCTAAGCCCCTACCTTCCACATGATCACGGYTGTGACCAGACGCCTATCCAACAGACGCTTCGCGACTTCGCATTTCGGGATATCTAGCTGCGAGTTGCCTCGATCTTCCCAACTCGCAAAACTCCGAAATGGAGCCTAGCATTCCTAGCTCCTTCCCTCCTCTCCCACTGATGTGACCACTAGCTGTGACCAGGGGCCAAGCACGAGGGTGCTTCACGATTTTGCATATCGTGAAGTGGAGCCTAGCGACATGCTAGCTCCTCCCTTAACTTTCTACTGATGTGACCATGGGCCAAATCTTTCGAGTGCTTTGCAATTTCACGTTTTGTGACTTCGTGTCTCGTCTCCCTGGACAATCAACGGTCTAGATCTCTCCTCGATCCGATGGCTTAGATCAAGTCGTGATTTGGCATTTCGCGACTTTGGGAGTCTCGTTACCTCCATTCTCCGGATACTCGAAATAGCGATGGTGCTAGATCAACAGTCCAGATCTCTCCTCAATCCGACGACTCAGATCAAGTTGCGATTTCGTGTTTCGCAACTTTGGGAGTCTCGTTACCCACGTTCTCTCGATATGCGAAACTCTGAAATGACTTCATATCAGATCAACGGTCGAGGTCTCTCTCTCTCTAATCGATGGCTACGATCAATATCGTGGACTCTGACTTCATATCAGATCAACGGTCTAGATCCTTGGTGATCAAACGGTCCAGATCATTTCGCAACTTCCCATATTGCGAGTGCCTACAACTCTCACCTTTGACTTCTCCAGCTCGCAAGTCAACGAAATGTTGATCTCTCGCCACGTGTCCTCTAGATCCAATGACCTAGATCATTTCGCGAATTCGTATTTCGCGGTGTTGGAGGATGGCTCTTTCCCATTATCCTCTTCGCAGTTATACTAGATCTAACAGTTGCTAGTCCTTCACACTCCAATCTGGTGGCTGAGGTCTAATCTCCTCCTCTACACGCTCCTCCTATCTGTACTCTAATCTGATGGCCATCAGGTATTCTTGATTGGTGATCCAACGACCACTATCGCTCCTCCTCTTGAGCTTTGGTTTTCTCAAATCTCTAAGTGTCAAAGGCCACGACCTTTGATCCTTCTGCAAGCCTTGATGAGTTGGACCTCGTTTGTGTTTTTGGGAACATTATCTCTCCTGAGCTTTGGTAATGGAATTCACCTCGACCCTAGCGCCCACTTGCGCTCTACGTGCATCACTGCGCTATTCCTTCTCATCTTCTTGACCTTGTTCTTTTGTGTCTTCGTTGTTGGTTGTTGTTCTTGCCATGTACACTCTGTTTGTAAACCTGCCATCATTGTTGTTGTTCTTGCCATCAATGACAAGAAGATTCTGCCTGTAAACATGCCAACATGTTGATTGTTGCAAATAGGGATAGTAAGATTAACTTGATTGTCCACTTAACCTTAAGCTTGTATACTCATTTTTTCTTGTGTCTCGGGTAGGTACAATCATCTTCCACAGGTACTCAAGCATTTGGCAACCACAAACCATCCTTGAGACTCGTTATCAATTCATTTATCACTTAGCAACTTGACCTATAGGGGCATCACTTCCATCATCTCATTTCCCCCTAGGGTCATCCAGGACTCCCCCCTTATGTTGGATTCTTCCTTCACTAAAGTGAGGGGAGGGTTTATCTGACGTGATAGTGGGTAAACTCTCCCATTGTTATCGCCATCTTGTGGATTGGGTCGGGCTTTTCCCAACCTACAATTTGCGCGATAACACCTCTGAAATCCATAGTCTAAAACACTATCAAACTCATCCCATCGGAAGACCTTCATCGAAGAACACAACTTTCCATGATCCTCATTCCTTCCGAACTTCAAGCTCTGATAGCCTATTGGGCTCATCCATCGTAAACACTCCTGAACAAACCTTCCAACAACCTCCTTCTGAAGACCTGCGTTCAACTGCTACGTGGCACTGGATGATTCACCACTATTGTTGACATGTCCTCTGACATGGCATGATGATGTGGAAATTTATGTAACATTCACCTCTACTCTCGGCCCTTTCAAGACAACATGCTCATCTGATAGATCAAACGGATAGGAATCGTGTCGATCAATGACCACGATCATCTCAGGGTCCAAAACTATGCACTGATTACCTAGATCAGACTGACTTCATCGAAACTCTTCTGAATGAGCTATTCTTAAAACATTTTTCTGAAAGAACATCTTTGCAAGATCTAATGGTTGAGAATGACCCTGAACGATCTGTTAACTCTCGTTCTTTCAGGACTCTACCGTCGGGATTCTCTTCTTCGGACTTCAAACTTATGTCTGAACTTATATCTTTTGAAACCATCCTTCCAAGAAGTCTTCAACTGAGAATGATCTCGATTGATCCAACAAATCTCATTCTTTCAGGCTTCTACTATCGGGCTTCTCTTCCAAGAAGTCTATGACTAATAATGGATTTGACGACTCTTGTTATTTTAAGCTCGTGTCATCGAACTCCTCCCTTCAAACTCAACCTCACGCTCGACTCCAAAGTCTTTCTAACACTTCCTTCCCAAAGGCTTTTCGGGAATGCCTTACTTTGATCCTCTGTGATTGAATCTCGATAGTTAATCCTCACAGTCAAATTAATCTAGGTTGTCAGCCCACAAAACTACACAGTCACCATGAAACTCACAGGAACTCAACTTCCAAGGCTAAATTCAACTCTGCAACTGCAGATCGACGCCATAACTCATTTCTTTGACTACTCTAAAGCACTGGAATTTGAAATATACTTAAAATTTAGGGATTTCGCTTATGTTCTTCTCTATTTTTTCACCAAGTCCATCATAGACAAAACTGCAACAACGAATTTGTCAAATTCACACTAGTTCTGACCCATACTAGTCCGGTGTTGAACTAGAAGCTCCGATACAAATCTGTAACGTACCCAGTGTTGATATTATGGTAGTTGCGGGTTGTATTAATATCCATGTGTAACCTTTGGATAGAATAGAATATTCCATAAGCAAGAGAAACCTTAAACGAATGTGTAGAAACCCTAGAAGACAAGTCGGCTCAGTAAAATAATTAATATTAAAGTATTAGATTATAAAATGACAAGTCAGCCCAGACAAGTGACATGAACCACTATAAATAAGAAATGATCTAGCTCATTTGTGCACACTCACTCCACTTAGTCTCTCATTCAACGATAGTGCAAGTTTGGAGTTGTAGTTGAAAGATAGGAAGGTGGATACTTTGGAGTGTTTCTTGGTCTCCCTCTCTAGCACCATCTAGACTAAGACGTTCGTCCTACCTTCTAGTATCTCTTGGTGGTGTTCTTGGTGATATTTCTTGGTGGTATTCTTGGTAAGTGCAACTGCAATTGCAACTGTTGCATTTGAGTATTGTTCTTGTTCAGTGGCTTTGGGAATTTATGTATCGTGAGCTATCTTTGCAGAACAATGCGCTCTCTTGGTTATCTATTGGTTCTAATGATGCTTCCAGAATCATTCTATCTAGAAAAGGTTATGGTGCTCGAGGGTGGCTGCGTGCCTATGGTTGGGTGACAATAGTAATATTGTCTATGGTAAAATGAGCACATTGAATATTTTAACAGGTTATGGGCCCACACCAACTTCAAGACAATCTAACCACTAGAAGGAAGCATGGCAGCTCTTTATTAAGCTCGTTGTGGCACCAGTTGCAGTTGTAGCTAGGGTTTTTTATTGTGTAGCTGGAACAAACCATAACCTAACCTTCTAGGCACTGCAAGTGAGAAGTTTAGCATAATTCCTAGACATTCTAGTTCGCCTTAGCCTAGCACACCTGTTGGTACTCTTAGCAAGCAAAAATTACAAGTTTGAGTTTTCGGTCAAAGTCAAAGGTTGATTGGTCAATGTAAAATTCAAAGGTTGACTTTTGGTCAAAATTGATTTTGTGGTCAAAGTTGAAATTTCAGGGTTTCTAGCTTCTTCTAATCATTGAACCTTTTTGATTCAGTTTATAACCTCTTCTTGTCAAGATGGTGTCTAGTTTAAGATTAGAAGACAAATTGAATGATGCTGCAAATTTCAAAGGTATGCACTTGTATATGCTTTCCATGTTATATCATCCAACAAAAGCATGAGTGTGTTTTGTAGGGAATGTACAAGAGACCTTGTCCAAGCAATGATATTGGATTCAATACATTTAGAGGAACAAGCAGTTGAGGCTCCAGGTTTCAAGTTTGATCAAATTGTTAAGTTTCAATTTTCACATATCAAGGTTGATAGTTGCTATAGTACAAGTAAACACTATATTTGTGACAACAATCTTTGAAAGGTTCTATTATTGTTAAGTATACTTGGTTGCATGTAGTTATTATTGATATAGATGCTTATTACACCTGTTTGATGAACTAACATCTCCTCTAGGAGATATTTCTTGTTCCCTGGAAGGTCACCTTGGTAATTCTATAATGATTACCATCCTTGTTATGTTCTTATGAAAATGCTATTAGAAATACTTTTGCTCTTGTTTTTCTTGTTTCGGGTAGGTCACAGGCGATAGCTATAAGAAGGAGCTACAATGATAGTTGCAAACATGGAGCAGATGACTCCATCAAGTGGTAAGGCACATGATCTCGCCAAGTACCAATTCTAATGGAAGCGTGGAAAGAAAAAGGAGTTTTGGACATCGTTCACTCATATGTGTGTGGACGAATATCTAAGTAGAAGATAAAGATATTGAGGTTTGATAAGAATACACCTCCAAGAAGCTCGTTGCCTTTTGTAAAGCAGATGAGATTAGGAGGGAGTTAATTGTCCCATATAATCCTCAACAGAATGGCATGGTAGAAAGGAAGAATCGTTCCATTGAAGAATATATTAAGGCAATGATGAATGACCATAATCTATCCATGTTTCTATGGGGAGAAGCAACTATGACAACCGTATATGTTCTGAATGGAAGTTTGTGTCGTATATTGAAGAACATGACTCCAGAAGAAGCTTTCTTTGGAAAGAAACCAAGTGTCGAACACTTGAGGATCCTTAGTTGTCAGTCAAGTAGAAAGAATGGAATGAAGCTATGATGGAAGAATATCAATCATGAAAAATGATGTATGGAAAATTGTGCCTATAACGGAAGGAAATTATGTAGTCACTTCAAAATGGGTTTACAAGATAAAGCATGCAGTGGATAGAAGTATCGATAAACACAAGGCAAGATTTATGGCTAGAGGGTTCTCCCAATAGGAGGGAGAAGAATATGATGAGACGTTTGCTCCAGTTACCATATACACCTCTATTATAGCCATCATATCTCTTACAACATCCATGGGTTGGAGTTTACATCAAATGGATGTAAAGACCGATTTTCTCAATGGAGTAATTGAGCAAGAAGTATACATAGTGAAACCTCAAGGTTTTGAGGTACACCCAAGAGAAACCCATGTATGAAGAAGGCCTYGTATGGACTCAAGCAAGCTCTAAGAGCTTGGTACGTAAGAATTGACAGTTACTTGATGAGACTTGGATTTTTCCAAGACCTATGTTGATCCAAACCTTTATTACAAAGTTGTGAATAATGCACCTATGATCCTACTACTATATGTTGATGATTTGTTTCTGACAGGTGCAAAGTCTCTCATTATTCAGTGTAAAAAGGAGTTAGCCTCTGAATTCAATATGAAGGATCTTGGTCTCGTGGATTATTATTTGGGACTAGAAGTATAGCAAAAGCGTGGTGAAACCTTCCTATCGCAAGAGAAGTATGTTGTAAAGATTCTTTGGAAGTTTGGGATGATGGATTACAAATCCATGGCAACTCCCATGGTGACAGATATGAGGAAGTTCAGAGACTATGATTATGATCCAGTAGACTAATCCCTATACCAAMAGGTTGTTGGCTCATTGATGTATTTGGTGAATACCCGAATGGACATTTGCTTTGCTATGAACACATTGATCCAGTTCTAGGTGGAACCTAGACATGAGCATTGGATAGTTACAAAGCATATTTTGAGATATCTTCRTGGGACACTAAATTATGATTTGAGATATGCCTCAAACAATGATGTACAACTGCATGGATTTACTGATTCAGATTGGGCGGGGACTGCAGATGACAAAAATAGTACTTATGGTGTATGTTTCAATTTGGATCTCTTATGGTATCATGGGCTAGCAGGAAACATAAGTCTGTTGCACTCAGCACTTCATAAGTAGAATATATTGCAACTTGTGATGCTTGTACAGAAGCAATATGGCTCTATAAGATGGTTTTTTGACTATTTGATTAGGTGTTGGATTCGACTGTGATATATTGTGATAATAAAAATTGTGTGAAGCTTTAAGAGAACCTCGTGTTCCATGACAGGTCGAAGCACATTGAGATCAAGTACTACTTTATCTGTGATAAATTCCATAAGGGAGAAGTGATTCTCCAGTACATCTCCATCAATGAGCAAACAACTGATATTTTGACGAAGCCTCTGTCCAAGATAAATTTTGCATACTTGAGGGACAAGCTAGGACTCATGGAGATTGCTCCCTTGGTTGAAAGGGAGGATATGACTTCATCAGTTGGGAGGGAGTGTTGATGGACAAACATTTTCCCTATGGAGAATGGTCCAGGCTGACATGTTGTTGATATGTATCATGCTAGTATAGCTTAGATATGATGCTTCAACATCGTGCTAGTACAATTTAGATATGATACAGATGTCCTAAGATGCATCGTGCTAGTATAACTTAGATATGATGCATTGGCATCATGATAATACAACTTAGAGACGATGCTTATGCCTGAGTCACATCATGATAGATATGATCATGCTAATACAACTTAGAGATGATCATATAGCTTAGAGATGATGCAGGTGGCTCACATCATGCTAGTACAACTTAGATATGATGCAAAGCATCATGCTAGTACAACTTAGAGATGTTCATACATCTTAGAGATGATGCAGATGCATTGATCTACATCATGCGAGTACAACTTAGAGATGGTGCATTGACACCATCCTAGTACGGCTTAGAGATTATGTAGATGGTACTTCACATCATGCTAGATATGATCATGCTAGTACAACTTAGATATGATGCAGAGCATCATACTAGTATAGCTTAGATATGATGCAAAGCATCATGCTAGTACAACTTAGATATGATCATACAACTTAAAGATGATGCAATGGAGAGGATGGTTCTTGAAGCCAATGAGGACATTCAACATCTATTGGGAAAACTATTCTTTTAGGATGTATGTTCGGATTAGAAGAATGGTACTTGTATCTCTCTGTTGAGTGAGACAGTTATGAGAGACACTCTATTGAGTGCGCTAAGTCTAGCACATGACTTATTCAACTTCATGCTCGATTACTCAAATGGAGTATGGCCTCGAGAGATGATGCAGACGATGATATGATTTGATGCCAAGAGATTGTTGCACTCCAGAGTGATAGCTTGTGTAGTTATTAGTTGATTGCAGTGGAGATTGTG
>JASDQU010690035.1:5052-23033 GCA_032191745.1 Picea mariana
GTGACAATAGGTATGATTCCATCTTAGCATACCATGCCCTCGGAGCCTTCTTGAGGCCATAAAGGGACTTCTTCAATTGGAAAACCAAAGATGAGTCCTGCATAAATCCTTGGGACTGCTCCATGTAGATATACTCATAGATATTACCATGAATAAATTCATTCTTCACATCCATATGATGGAATTCCCATCCCTTGGTTGCCACAATGGCAAGTCCCAATCGTATGGAATCAATCTTCACTACTGGAGCGAAGGTATCATCATAGTCAATACCATGAACCTGCTGAAGAGCTTTGGCGACAACCCTGGATTTGTATCTAATAATATGTGCATTCATTGTGCTCTTGGTCATCTAGACCCATATACATCTGATAAGTTTCCTCCTAGAAGTAAGGGGAAACAAATCCCAAGTTTGGTTCTCGAGGAGGGAGTTTTACTCCTCCTGCATGGTGGATTCCCAAAATAGATTTCTAGCAACCTTGCCATAAGACTCTGGATCTGAAGAATGAACCAGAAAATATTTCTGGAGGGAAATGGTTCAGTGGCAGTGAGTGAAATAGGAGGCTCCTCGAAATCAGATCAAGTCCTCCTAGTATCGACTGTATCACCAATTATATCCCCTGCATCCTGAAGATTAGTTTGTTCCCACTTGGGCCTCTTCTCTAGCTTTGCAACTACATATGGATGCTCTGACTCTACATATGACTGTACTAACTCTGAATATGAATCATCTGAGTCCTATGAATCATAACTCTCATCTGAATAAGAGTCGGCATGTGCATGCTCATCATCTCGGATAGGTGGAAGAATGAAGGTGTCTGCATGCGGTTGTTGAGGTACATGTGAGACACTTTCCTTGAATTGGACACTTCACTCAATGATGATCCAGTTCTAGGAAAGGTCAATAAGTATATATCCCTTCACACTATTGGGGTAGCCAACCAAAATACAATTAGTGCTCTCTAGATCAAGTTCCTTCCTCTTTTAAGAGGGAATCTGGGCCCATGCACATGAACCGCAAATGAGAAAGTGGTCACTTCTGGTTTGAGGCTGCTCCAAGCCTCATAGGGAGTCTTATCCTTGATAGATCTATGGGGATATATGTTTTGGATGTATTTTCACAATTAAGTGCTTTGGCCCATAGTCTATGTGGTAGTGACTTTGCATGCAACATGCAAGATTCCATGTCCTTTAGAGATCTATTTTTTCGCTCAGCAACTTTGTTTTGCCATGGAGTATAGGGAACCTTATCTTGCAATTGAATCCCTACCTCATGGAAAATATTATGGATCTCTTGATTTACATACATACTCTCCCCTGTTATTAGTTCGATGGACTTTGATCTTCATTCTGAACTGTGTCTCAACTAAGGCTTTGAAATCTTTTAGGTGTTGAAATACCTCGTATTTTTTCCTGAGAAAGTAGATCCATGTAAAACATGAGAAATAATCAACAAAAATGAGAAAAAACCTCTTTTTTTTTATGGATGGATGCGGAAAAGGACCCATAATGTCACTTTGGATCATATGTAAAGGTGCAGAAGCTCTCTGAGACTTTCCTTTGTCGAATTTCTCTTGAAGGTGTTTTCTAAGAACACATCCCTCACATAATCCCTTGGAGAAATAGATGTCTAGTAGACCATAAACCAATATTTTCTTGCTAAGTTGTTGCATGTATCTGAAATTCAAATTTCCAAAGATTTTGTGCCATATCCTACTACTTTCATCAACATGAGCAAGCAGTAAAGAAAAATCAGATTCAATGAATTCAGAAAAAGTATACAATCTAGATTGATGATTTACCTCACCGGTAGCAACCCTGGAGTTGGTTTGCATGTCGTAGATATCCATGAAATTTGGTGTGAATATGAATTTCTTTCCTATTCCAAAATTCGTCATCTGATACATGGAGAGAAGGTTGAAAAAAAGTTTGGGAATGTGTAGCACATTCTCGAAGATTCCATTGGTAAGTTCAATCCTTCCTTTGTCAGTGACTTTGACATAAGAGTTGTCCCCCATTAGAATAGGAGGACCTTTGCATGCATCCAATGAAGAATATATTTCTTCTGAGGCATCCATGTGATGTTATGCTCCTGAATATATGATCCAATCATCTGGAGAGGAGTTGATGGTAATCAAGGCATGGCTAGAATTTCCTTTCTTGGAATTTAGATCTTCTGGCTTCTTCCTCTTGGAAACCTAGGGGATGCAATCTCTAAGGTTATTTTGCTAAATTATTTGAGACATCAAATCTGTTTGGTTTTGCATGCATGAAGATTCCAAATGGAATTCTTTGTGACAGTACGCACATTTCTCTCCTTTTCTTCCCTTTTCCCCTTTGGATCCAGAGGCATCGGTGAAGGGTTTTGTGTACCCTTCCTTATTCTGATGTGCATGATATTTCTGTTTATATTTATATTTATATTTCTGATATTTGTGGCTGCCATCATGCACAATGAGTGTATGTTCCCTTGGGCCTTTGATTGTGCCCATGTTGATGAGCTTGGTTTGCTCTTGTGTCAGGGATTCGATAAAGTCCTCAAGAGAAGGAATCTTCCAGGTGGCTCCAGAGGAGAATCTAACAATAAGGAATGTGGATACGAACACAGAGAATTCAGGACCAAGATTGGAGAGAGTGGTAAGAACCATTTGTTTCTCCTCCTTCGATTTGTCAACCTCGCAAGATTTGAGTTGCGACAGTAAATCCTTGAATTTTGTAAAAAAATATTGGATATTATCGAAGTTTTTTGGATCCAATGTGAGCATATCCACCTTCAACATGTGTCCACTCATCTCATCCTATTTTACAAAGAGCACTTCCAAGGTGTTACAGGCTTCATTGGGAGTCTTACAGGAAGATATGTGAAAAAGGAGATCGAGATAAATACGACTACAAATTGTTCTGAGTGCCTCATCCATGTGATTTAAGTACTTGTATTTTTCTATGGCTGATGTTGGTTCTATATGTGTATTCAAGGTTAACCTATACAACCCTATGGTTTGGAGATGTATGGCTATCCTTCCATGGAAAATAGTTGTAAGGTGTAAGAATGAATTCTTTTTGTAAATCCATAGAGGACTTTTAGCGAGATATTTCTCAAATCCTTGCATGACGTGCATGCATTGCAGAGCATTGGATCATGAGAGAGAAGACTAACATTAACATATAGAAAAGTGGAAGGTAAGAAGGAACCAGAACCTATAGATGATATTAGCTAAGGAGCGTGATGATCAACCCAGAGTAGCTGTTGTTATGTGTAGAGGAACGAGAACTGGACCAGATGTGATGGAAAAAGGAAAGGGAGACGAGTAATGGATAAGGAAAAAAACTAAGCCTATGCCAACATTTAATCCACAGAAAGAGAAGGAGACATATCATTAAGACAGGAAGGAGATACTAGGATTGTACTGGATAACATCAACACCAAAGACAACCACCATTATATGATATATATTTAGTTTATTATTGCACCATTCCAAAGAGGCCAGTTGAAAAGGTAAATACATTGAAAGACTTTCTAAATAGTTGTTTAGAATTGATGCAGGATTAAACAACTTTTAATGCATTGCACTAGATTATCGATCAGTGTACACAAGACAAAGAAGTACCTACAACATTGAGAGCAGTGAACCAAGTATTTTGAAAGAAGAGTACAAAGAGAGAATTCATATTAAGTTTGTATATAGGAGAGTATGACATGGATACTGTCATCCTAGACTTAGGATAAGATTTCAATGTTCTTCCAAGAAAAATGTGGGATATGATGAGGAAACTGAAGCTAGTTTGGTCAACTTTTCATTTGATATTGTCCAACCAGCATAAGATAATATCGATTGGGACATTAGTAGGAGTGCATGTTGACATAGATAGAGTGTGAAACATATATGACTTTGAGGTAATTGAAATCGTGGATAATATCTATCCATATCCAACATTTCTTAGACTAGATTGGGCCTTTGAAAATCAAGCAATTATTAACTTGAAGAAAAGAAAAATGATTTTTTAAGGAGGAGGCTTAAAGGTCACTAGTCCATTAGTGATCTTGATTATTTTCGACATGAAATGAGAGCGAAGATATAATAAATCAATGTGTAGAGATATCTCAGATATCCAATAATATAACAAAAATGTATCGGAGATGCAACCATAAACACAGAGATATAGTAATACACAATTTTCTATTAATGGGTGAAAATGTGCAAAGACTGTAAAAATACAGAGTCAAAGACTCACTAGAATGGTGGCAGCTTATCTCTGAGAAGAGATGTGATGGCTAATCGCATTCGAAAGAACATGAATTTACAATGAGGCTCCAAAGTCCTTTTTATCATAAATAAAATCCAAAACCCTAAACCCGGAAGATGAAAATCCAACAATTTTGTGGACCCGTTTTGGGTAGTTTGGTGTATCAACTTCCCGGGGGCGTAACTTTGGCATACAATATTCGTTTGGGGTGAATGATATCTTGTTGGAAAGGTATCAATGAGGATATTCATTTAGGGGGGCTCAATAATAGCTTTTGGCTATTATTGAGAAGCTAAATCCCAAAAAACCTTCATTTAAGCCCTGAAAATGGCCCCGGAAGTTAAAAATTGCTAAAAATAGTAAATTAGCAAAATTGCTAGAAATTTGTTTTGAGCTAGTTGGAAAAGGTGGGTGGCCACTAATATCCACCTAGATCAATTAGACCCCATGGAGGAAAGAAGCTACGTTGATCCCACAAGAAAGTAAATTGATAACATGTATAATATGACCGCATGCATGGATGACTACATCAATCCTACTGCATATGGTGTGCTTAGTTGTAGAAGAATTATATCTTGCACATCAGACTTGGAGGAAGGAATTGAACATTGGAAACACCGATTACATGAAGTATTGACCAGAAGATGTTCTCGCATTACACTCTCTCTACTATGGATTAGAATAGAGGTACGTGATACACCAAAGTTTGATGGATTGATTGAGGTAAGTTCTTTTATCAATAAATTTGAGTCGCAGATACCTGAAAAAAAAATATTATTGGCATTAGATGTTGTATTGAGAGAAACTCTAGCGATATGGTGAGAAACACACAAGGAATTAATAGAGTATTGGCAATATTGTAAAAGGTCAATACAGATTAGATTTGGAACAAAATAAGTTATGCACAAGTACACAAGGATGAGCAGTCTGAAGGATCATAGTGCACAATGTATGGAAAATTGGAAATGAGTGTTGAAGTAGGAATGGATGCACAGGTTCATACATACACTTGAGATGGTTCCCAAGAACTAGTATCTAGAGATAGAAATGCACAGAGGGACAGTTGATTAGGAATATCTCACCCAAAATTTTAAGGTAACATTTAATTTTGAAGTTGAGTCACCCTTAGTAGATGTGGCTCTGAAATTCATTAGAAGTAGGATTTTTATAGAAGATCAAATAGAAATAATACCTGGATGTAGAGAACACAGAGAAGTTGTGATAGTCCATGAATTATTAGAATGTTACAATGTTATTGAAGAAGATCAAGAAGAAAAATATCCAAGAAATATGCAAGTACCCAAGACTGCAGAGGAGTGAGTCGTAGAAGGTCCAGAGCTTGAATTTGATGCATATGCAAATCCATTAAGACCGTGGAAAGTGAATATTGACAGGAATAAGAAACCTAAGTTCATGAATATTGGTGATTACTGAAACTATGAGACTATGGAAAATATTGTAGACCTATTGTGTGAGTATCAAGATCTCCTTTTGACAACATTTTCATATATGAAGGGAATAGTTGGGGAATTGGGAGAGATGAATATCCTATTAAAACTAGACACTAAGCCAGTAAGACAAAAACCTTACATATTGAATCCAAAGTATAAGGAAAAAATGAATGCAAAAGTTGAGAGAATGATATAAGCTGGTATCATTGAGCCAGTCGCAAAGTCTGAATGGATAAGTCCAATGGTGGTTCAAGATAATAAAACATGGGGTATTAGAATTTTCATAGACATGAGGAAGTTGGACAATTCTTATTTGCATGAAATGTTTCCGACCCCCTTTATGGACGAAGTGCTAGAAAATGTAGGAGGGAGGAGGCCTACTCATTCACTGACAAGTTTTCAGGCTATCACTAGATAATGATTGCGGTAGAAGACATACACAAGATGGAATTTGTGACAAAATGGGGAAGCTACCAGTATACAATAATGTCGTTTGGGTTAAAGAATGCACCTACTATGTTTTCTAGAGTAGTTGTCGTAGCCTTTAAAGAGTTTATTCATAATTTTTTTCAAGTATACTTAGATGATTGGACTATATTTAGCCTATTGAAGGATCACATAGAAAATCTAAGGTTGATGCTTGATAGATGTAGAAAATATCATATAACATTAAATTTTAAGAAATGAATTTTTTTGCGCATTGTTTGGCATGTTTCTAGGTCATGTGGTATGTAAGACGTGTTTTTTGGTTGATCCTTCCAATATCGCAGTAATTGATAATTTTCCACCACCAAAATCAGTGAGACAATTGAGAAAAAATATGGGTCATACCGGATATTATAAGAAATTTATTAAACGCTATGTGTAGATTACAACTCCAATGGGGAAGTTGTTACAGAAAGATGCTAAGTTTTAGTGGAATGAATACTATCAATAGGGCATGGACGTATTGAAGTATAAGAGAGTCATTGCTCCCATTTTGGTGTTCCCATATTGCAAGAAATAATTTTGTGTTCATGTGGACGCATTATTGATAGCACTCGACGCAGTGTTATCACGGCCAAGAGAAGGAGAGTTAGACCATCCAATTGTCTTTTCTAGTAGGAAGTTGTTAACTACGAATAAGAGTTAAATGACTATGGAAAGGGAAGGATTGACAATGGTTTATTTCTTACAGAGGTTTAGACACTAATTGTCCCACTTCAGGATGTATACAAACCACTCTACACTCATATATATAGTGAACAAGCCAGTCTTTGGGGGGGGAGAATATACAAATGGTTATTGTTGTTCCAAGTGTATGATTTCGAAGTTATAGTGAAGCCAAGGAAACTGAATGCAGAAATAGACCATTTGTAATGAATACTGACAAGGGAAAACACAAGGAATCTAGACAATAGTTTACTAGATGCACATTTATTTTCAATTCAAATGGTAGACAACCACTTTGTAGAAATTGTCCAATTTGTTAGTACAAGAATCACTCTAGATGAAATGACAGTAGCATAGAAGAAGTAATTAGTGGTTAAAGAAACATATTATCAGTTGATTGCAGGAAACTTATATAAGTTAGGTGTAGATGGGATACTGCAATGATGTGTTATAGAACATGAGAGACCAATGATCCTAAACGAGGAACATGATGGAATTGCAAGAGGACATTATGAGAGAAAGGAGACAACTAGAATATCTTGTGCGTAGGGGGCACAGGGATATGGTGGCCCACCCTCCATAAGGACACTAAAGAATATTTCTAGAGCTATTATATTTTCCAGAGAGTAGGAAGGGTGTCACGAAGGGATGATATGCCTTTGAATCTGAAATTTACTTTGTAGGAATTTGACAAATAGGATATAGATTTTTTCGGACCAATTAATCCACCAATGAGGAGAACATGAGAAAGGTATATAATTACCGCAATATACTACTTGACAATATGGGCAGAGGTAAAACTGGTTACAGATTGCAGCACAGAGACAACTGTGTAGTTCTTATTCGAGAACATATTTACAAGGTTTGGGTGTCCTAAAGTACTTATGAGTGATCAGGGGACTCATGCTTTGAACAAGACAGTTGCAAAATTGACAGGAGAGCTCCTTATTTAGCATTGTAAGAGTACTCCATATCACCTGCACGCTAATATAACTATGGTGGCCTTCAATAAGATATTGGAGAATACATTGACAAAGGTTTGTAAAGTAGGATGAAATGACTAGGATTTAAGGATTCTTGCAATTCTATGGGATTATAGAACTACATGAAAGAATTTGATAGGGTAGACACCCTTTATATTATCGTATGGTTAGGAATCAGTCATTCCCATGGAATTTATAGTACCAAATTTGTGCATTGTTGCGATGGAATACCTTAAAGTTTCTGGTGCAATGGAAGAAAGAATATCACAGTTACTGGAATTAGAGGAAGAATGATTTGTTACAGGATTCCATTAGAAAGTACAAAAGGCATGGAAAAAAGCATGGCATGATAGAAACATGAATCATAATAAGTTCTAGACAGGATACCTAGTACTACTCTATGAAAGTAAGTTCTTACAGCACCCTGACAAGTTCACGAAGCACTAGCTAGGGCCATACGTGATTAGATATGTGACTGAAGTAGGTGTTGTGCATCTAGAAAAGTTGGATGGACAAGTCATGGAAGGACTAGTGAATGTGAGTCATTTGAAACCTTACAGGGATGACCATTCTTCCATGCACTAGGTGAACTGTACATAATAACTTGTATGATAATGTACTATAGAAAGGGAAAGGTAGAAAAATAAAGAAAAAGAAAGAAAACAGGAAAAAGAAGTTAATATTGGTAGGTAAAAAGGAAAAACCAGAAAAATGTCATAGAAGACAAAGAAACAAGCAGAAGAACAAATAGATGAAGGAAGGTTGCACAGAAATAAGAGATCGTGCAGAAAGAAGAGATCACACAAACATAAGAGATTGCACATAAAGAAGAGATCATATAGAAAGAAGAGATCATGTAGAAAGAAGAGATCATATATAAATAAGAGATCATGCAGAAAGAAGAGATCACACAAAGAGAAGAGATTGCGCAGATGAAAACTAAAATCATTTAAGACATTTCATGATGGGACGTGTAGTAAAGAGCTACCATGACGACGAAGTAGTGGCGTCGCATAACAATAAATGTAGAATGACCAGAAGATTTTGATAGATTGTAGAATCGAATGGATAATTCATCAAAGATACAGAGTTGATTGAGCATTAAGTCAGGTAATTAATGCAAACTATTAGTGTATTAGATGGAAAGTTTAGGCATGAAGGGAATTCATAGCTGGAAATGAAGTATAAAAGAAAGTAAAGGGTCGATGGGAGAAAGTTATTTTCACTTAGAATTCACGTAGAGAGATGAAGTTCAAAGCCAAAGTCACAGAGCCAAATTTATAGAGCTAAAGTTTCAGATCTGAGCTATCGAACATAGTTGAATGTAGAGACCAGTGTCATATAGGAATATGGCACCACACTTAAGAAAACAACAGCTTCAACACCAATACCAAAGAAACTGTACAACCAACCTAAAACGTCGTTGGTAGTAGAATAAAAATGGGAGGCATCATCCTCAGAATCAATATTCCCCAGGGATTATATCCTGCCAAGAAAGTCATCAACAAAAATAGGTCAATTTATTGAAGCATGAAAAATACCTACTTGTAGAGCCACTGATTCCAGAAGGAGTGATCATCGAATGAGACATGTTAGGCCCGATACCTGCATTAAAATATGTCAATCATGACTATTGTGGGTGGGAATCCCTCCTACGGACTTAGCATTTAAGTGCTCTAATCATGCATGCAAAAAATTACCATTTCAAAGGCTTCTACTCTTTCCTATTCTCCCAACACAAAACCCCACATTCATGCAATACAAAGGTGTAAATGAGATTCAGTAACTCTACCTTAAGTCCTTTGTTTGATGTCGATCCCTTTTCTTTCACTCGCTCTTTTATTGCAAGCATCCTCCCGAAGCTGGCGTGCATTCACACATGAACAAACAAAAAGTTGTGAACATGTATTTCATATACTAATTGTTGGGTTAGTTGTGAAAATATCATAAAATAAACATTCAACTCGGACACATGATATGGTAGGATGGGAAAAGTATTCCTTTTTGTATTAATCTTCACAAGAGTAAACTTACAATATNGACACTGCTCCTCGAAACTAGTCCCGGGATCTTCTTCAACTGTCCTCCAACTGATTTGCTCTATATTTGTATTTGCACAAGGAAGGCTAAAGGTTGGGACAAGGGGAATTCTCAATTGGGTATAGTCTCTTTACTATGATTTTCCTTCTTTCAAATGGGACCCTTACCCCTTCTTTTATAGGCTAGAAGGAGCTAGGTATTTGGTCGAATGATCGGCCATGCATGGCCAAAAGGTTTAGTTAACTTGCCCAAAGCTATGTGTTTCATCAACAATTTTCCTTTTTCCATGCTTTTATAGGTACACGCAGGCTGTATTGGGGCAGCTAGTGTGTACACGCGTGTAGTAATGGAGCAGGGCACGTGGGCCTTTATAAAGGGGGTTTTTAAGAAGAGTTGTTCAGTAGTGTTTTGGCAAAGAAGGAAGTTGAGATGGCCTGATGCCAGATAAGTATGTCTGGTGTAAATTAGGGTTATAACAGATGCTCCCTAATGTGTGAGGTCAGAGGAGCATATGATGCCCGAAATACATTATCAATATTTATCAACGTACCAAACCGGTGAGCCCAGGGACTAGAATTCGGGAGGTGCCATCTGCA
The DNA here is from genome assembly GCA_032191745.1 of Picea mariana. NCBI lineage: Eukaryota > Viridiplantae > Streptophyta > Pinopsida > Pinales > Pinaceae > Picea > Picea mariana. Next base: position 15,520 of record JASDQU010690035.1, read on the forward strand.
AAATAAAAATTGTCTCACCGAGGTGGGCATATGCATGCTCAGGATGAAATAAAATCATGGCTACCAATCAAATACACTGTATATCCATGTCATATAACTATATAAAGTGCAGTCACAAGCAATACACAATGGATCTACATCTCAAAATCAAAAGATATACATGTATAGTATCCATCTTATAGAAGCTGATAAGGCCTAATGAATGGAGATGAGGTCTTCAGAGCTTGAGAAACAACTTCAAAATCTTCAAAACTCGGGTAGGAGTGTAATATGAGTGTACAACTTCACTACCCAGAGGTCTTCGATGGCTCGTCGGTCATGGACTAGAGAATCTTTAATGATCAAACTGAAGGCTTCATTGATTTCGAACAAAGACTTAATTGGACTTTCAGGATGGTTGGGCATGAGGGCAAGAGACAACCTGCAGAGGGGCCGACTCAGTCTTGGGAAAAAATTCCCTTGGAAATTAGCATGACAAATGATGAGACTCAGGAAGCATGGCATTGACATAAGTTCAAGAGGCAGGAGGCGACGCAAACTCTCCATATGTTTGGAAGAATAACCAAATAGAGGAGGACACAACTCAATGGAGCGGGAAAAACTTCCTAAGCTCATATTAAATCCTAGGACTTGATAGACAAACGGAAGGATGTGCTTTATCCAAGGGTGATTCATTGTGCTGCCAATACAAAGAAAATACTTTTCCCTTCCTCTTTTTGGGGTATATTTGATTTTTTTGTCTTTTTCAATAATTTTGGAAAAAGAATAAAAGAATGCTACATTACAAAGGAGGAATGAATGTCGAAAACATACGATTTTGAGGTGCAAGGACAAGACTGATGTTCAAAGCAAGGACACTTGAAAAAACTCCCTCCTGTAGCCAAAGGTGTCAAGACGCAAAGGCAAAGTGTATAAGGCATGTTTTACATGGTTCGATTGAGAGAAACATGGAGTCGGCATTAGGCCAAATACACGGGTATACTGTAGCCAAAGGTGTCAAGACGCAAAGGCAAAGTGTATAAGGCATGTTTTACATGGTTCGGTTGAGAGAAACATGGAGTCAGCATTAGGCCAAATACACGGGTATGCAAATGCGATTAATAAGACCCACAATTGTTTAGAAATTGCCGGAAGAACCACAATGTTTTTGAAAGCTTGTCGACGTTTGGGATCCACAACAGGATCCATCTTCAGGACAAAAAATCCTGAGGAAAAATAAGAGAGTAACCCTAATAAATAATGATGAGGAGTGTGGGAAGTCTAAAGTCGGCTAAGTGAAACCCTAGGTTTGAGAAGATTTTTTTTAAATTAGGTTTTTAATAGAGAGTTTGTTAATTAACAAATTAAGTGGTTTAATTTAATAATTTAGATGGTGTTAGTATTATTATTAATTATTATGCTAATTATAGGTTAAATTAGGTTAAATTAGGGTTAATTTATTGAGGTAGTATTAGTATTATTATTATATGTTGGTATTAAATAGGTTTGTCTTGATTTAATTTTAATTATCCAATTGATGTTAGTGATTATTAAGGTATTATGCTAGTTAAGGTTAAGTTAGGTTTAATTTGAAAAAATTAATAATAATATTATTAATAAGGTGTGTTATAAGGATTTTAATAAGGTATGTTGGTATAAATTGGTTTTAATAAGGTTGGTTTTAATAATCAATTTATGCTAAGGTTCGGAAAAGGTAAGGGTGTAAGTTCTAGAGTCCTGAGAAAAAGGTTAGTAATGTTTTCTTTTCCGAATGAGCGGGATCCAACTTTCACTAATCTCTAGGCCACTGTCTCTATTTAGGCTATCGGGGTTTTTGATGATTTCAATTGCTTCTCTAATTCGTCTTTTAAGGAGATGGTCTTCTTTAGATAATATTTTGGTGTCTTCTAGGCATATATAAGACCCACAATGTTAACGTCTTTCGATGTAATTTTAACGAGCCTAGAGAAGCTAATCTTGATCATTTTTCATGTTTAGAGAGTCTGAAAAAACGTAAAAGGAGACTCTGGTGGGGTGCCTTTTTCGAAGGTAGTCTGGTCAGTTCGAAAAAAGGGGTAAACTAGCACCGGCAAGACGTCTATTCAAAACCATTTTAACGAGTGTGATAAAGACAAGATCACTCAACAATTTTTTCATTTTTAAGGAGTCTAAAAAAAGCTTAACTATGGACTCCGTCAGGAATGTTCTTCTAGACCATTTTAACGAGTGTGAAAGAATAAGGTCACTCGATGATATTTTCAATTTTAGGGAGTCTGAAAATAGCTTAACTATGGACTCCGTGGGGTTTCCTTTTTCGTAAATTTAGTCCCTCAGGCCCAAAAAGGGGTTAAAATTATACCTGAGGGTACTCTTCTAGAGATCCGATGCCTCTAGAGTATACTTTTGTTCGTACAGTTGACCATCCAGATCGAAAAATGGGTAAACTACCACCAGATAGACGTGACTTCAAATTTTAGTTTAACGAGCATGAAAGGCCACAAGATCGCTCAGCAATCTTTTCATGTTTAGAGGGTCTGAAAAGGGCTTAAAAGAAGAGCTGTGGGGGCTATGACTCATGTGTGAAACTAGTTCAGGCAGAGCCCGCTGCTAGGCTTGGACCAAGAGTCTCTTCGATAGTCAATTTGGAAAGTCTCCCAAAAGGGAAGAAAGTAAAAACCATGGTGTAAGTCCTCCCGTGGTATAGAAACCGTAGTCATGTATTCAAGGATAGCCTCATCTGAAGGCAATTCAAAATATGAGAAATCACGCAAAAGAGGGTCGACAGTCCCAAAGGGTGAAGTAAACTGACCATACTCCATATGACGATGGAGGTTCTGGATAGGACTGCCAGACTCTATTAGTGAAGAATCACAAGCACGAGGGCTTGAGGATAAAAAAACAATGAGATCAAACTCAGAAGGATACAAAAGCCCACTTGGATCAAGAGGGGGAAGCAAGGGCTCCCATGCACCCATTAGATAAACTAATGGATTAATTGTTGATTCGAAGTCTCGAGAAGGAAAACATGATTAAACAGGTTCCTTCTCATAAGTAATTGAACAACGAGGATAAGACACCACATAGTTAACCTGTGGCGGGGTGGAGTCTACACGAACACTAGGAACATATAAAGGGGCAGCTTGAACTAACATTGAATTAGGATGGTGATTATTAGATGCCAGCTGGTTGACAGTGGCAATGCTTCCATTGTGAGGGAAATGCATCACCCGGAAAAGTGTAGATACCACAACATTCATATCATATACATAATCATGCCTGAGAATCATATTGAAATCTAATGGGCCTTACACCACTATAACATTGACATAGACAATCTTCCCACCTAATGAGATAGGAAATTGAGGAAGAATCCCCAAACATTCACTAGGACGTCTGTCAAAATCCAACAACTCATGTGAAGCAGACACAAGCTCGGGAGAACCCAAGACTTTCCAAACTGAGGAGGATAAAATACTTGTAGAGGCTCCTTCATCCACAATACATCTATAAATGTTTGTTGAATTAAATTCAACCCTTATTTGAAAGGGTGCAGAGGAAGGAAGACGAGGCTCAACCAGGTCATTACAATCAAAGGAAACCATCCTAGGGCTTGGAGGGGGTGTGCTTGAAATGAGTGGAATACCCCCTTTTTCTATAAGTACTGAACTAGAAATGCTAAAAACATAGTCGATAGACACGTCACTCCCCAAAATAAGAGTGGGATCATCCGATGACTACATCAACATGACCACTTTTGCAACCAATGGATGAATAGGTTGTGGGACTACATGGTCTAAAAGCACCTCACCCCCCAAAAGAGGAGTGGGATCAGTCGATGACTACATCGGCATGACCAATTTCTCAACCAATGACTCCATAGGCTGAGAGACTACAAGGTCTAAAGGCACCTCACCCCCCAAAAGAGGAGTGGGATCAGTCGATGACTGCATCGACGTGACCACTTTTGCAACCAATGGCTGAATTGGCTATGAGACTACAAGTTCTAAAGGCACCTCACCCCCCAAAAGAGGAGTGGGATTAGCTGATGACTGCATCGACATGACCACTTTCGCAACCAATGGCTGAATTGGCTGCGAGACTACAAGGTCTAAAGTCACCTCACCCCCCAAAAGAGGAGTGGGATCAGACGATGACTGCATCAACGTGACCAATTTATCAACCAATGGCTGAATAGACTTTAAGGAAACATGAGAAGACTCAGAATCAAAAGAGCTTGCAGACAGGGACCACAATCTTTGTACCTCTGGAATGCCAGGAAACATATGAGTAAGGTGATCTTCCTTGCAAAGCTTACAAGGGAACTTAGGATTACATCCTATCCATCTAGGTTTCTCAACATAATTGATGCCCACAGCATGACTATCAATGGTTGGTTGCACATCTCCAACATGACTTGTAGAGGCTGGTGATGGGTCGATAACTTGACTTTTCGAGGCTATAGATCTATTACCAGTATGACTAGCAGTGACTGGACTCTTTCCCCCAACATGACTTGCAGAGGATGGGTGTGTGCTCCTAGCATAACTTGCAGAGGCTGGGTGTTGGTCTTCAATGTGACTTATAGAAGTTGTCGACCGATCTCCAACATGACTCGCAGAGGTTGGTGATTTCTTCTTCCTATTCTTCCTCTTTCTATTTCGTTTAGACTTTTGGTTACTAGTAACTTTACTTTCACCAGAGGCGGGAGAAGGAGGAGGAGAAGACTTTGCTGATGAAGAAACATCAACAGGGTGCTCATGACTTAAGGTGCTTAAATAAGAAGCGTCAAGAGTGTTTGGGACATTTGGAATGGTACCCAACCAAACTAGTAGTCCCACATTCAACCCAGGAATGTACAAAGTGGCCATCAAAGGGACACCAACGTTTCCAAAGAAGGGAAAAGCAAAAGAATCCCCTTGCGAAGGGGTTCCTTGGTTGGTATGGTTGGGAAATTTAGCCATGAATATCTTATGCATAGGTTCTCCCCTTGTGGGATTGTTCAAATCCATAAAAGTCTCACACATTGACTATGGCAGACTAGTGTTATCAAAACAACGCCTATAAAGAGGTGGCTCCACATTCTTAACCAGAAGATTGAAAATTCCTTGCAATCAATGGAGTGGGCGATCTACCACCCTAGTTCAGAGACCCAAAACCACAACTGACTAACTCACTATGGAAATCTAGGGAGCACAGAGCACACACAAAAAGTTCCTAAAGGAAAATAAAGCAAACAACTAACTAGTTGGACGAAGAGTTTCAACAACCAACACTAGAGAAACTTACCGGTGCAAGTGAAAATTGAACACGGAAGAAGCCTCTGGGTATAATATTCAAAGCATGGCTTGATGTCTATCCTAGGTACCACGGTATACCCCCGCAGTCACCTTTGTATGTCTCTAAAAAATATAAGCAACTAGGTTTCCAGTGCGCGAACAGTCACCAAGCGGGTATAGTCGACAGTCGGGTAGACCACAATGAGCAGGGTATCAAGCCTGAAACCTGTCAAGGGTATCAAAAGAAAGTGGTCTGGAAGATGATTGAGGACCTCGAATGGATTCGAGACCCATGAAGCTCCGTGGAAAATTCAATTGATGGAATCCCAAGACAAGCCCTTTATATGTGTTCTCCACTACGATTGGACCGGCTTTGGAGGGGTTATCTTTGCTACCTTTCCGCATGCAACCTCGTGTTTATCCCCTGTGTTTGAGGGGGTTCCCGGATAACTTTCACGATACTGGACTTTTAACACTACCTAGCACAAACACTTATGTATGTTTTGCAGCCTTGAAGAGTTTCCTCTCCAACCTAAATGAAGGCTCTAGCCTAGACTAATTGATGGACCCTACAAACATAAAGTCTAGTTGATTTTAATTAATCATTAATTTTTTATGGCTTGTCTTAATTCAAAGGTTATGAAAGTGAAACTAATGATGTTTGAGAGATGAAAGAAAAATAAACAGAAAGTTGGAAACAAAATAACTTCTTCTTGACACAATTCTTAATCAACTTTCAAACTATTTTTTTTCCCAAGATCTTTGAACAACAAACTCAAAGCAGGATTTCGCTCGACTACGAGCTACTTATTGTCCTAAGTAAACAACCAAGAACTTATGAAAGAAAAAACTTTTCCTGGTTATTAATGCAAACCAATAACTACTTAACCAAACCAAGAAATAAAAGAGTTTTTTTTTATTTAATGCTCGCAAAGCAAAAAAGGAAAAATAACGACAAGTAAAGACCAAGAAAACTTCCGACCTAAGCACAGATCGCAAAGATTCATTGAAAATAGCACACAAACTGATGAAAACAGACTCTCACACTTGTCTAAAAACCCTAAGAAAGAAAACAAATTCTAGGAAAACTTTTTGATGAAAAAGAAAGTTATTGTTGTGATCATACCTAAGTTGTTGACTGCTATGATGGAGACTAAGAACCCAGAGAGGTATAAATTTTGACAAGAAAAAGGATGATTGCCTCTCCTTGAACAAAACTTTTCTCAACAAGGCACGCAACTGACAGTTCAACAACTAGCATGTGCATAGGAGCTGTAAAAGGCCAGAGCGCGTGTACACGCATGCAGACTTTATGCAGGCCACGTGTACCTCTACTACTCTTAAAAAAAAATGAAAAGATAAGCAATCAAACATTGGCAGAGACCACTGGTATTGAGAACCAGAATCTCTTGAAGACTCAGAAACTTACTTTGTTAGAAAAGAAAAACAATCCAAGGAAAATTTCATAGAACAAAACCAATCTGAAATGGTAACTAAGCTACAAGCTACAAAAACAGAGACCAGAATGAGTTTCAGAAAACCCCTGAGAAGGGTCACTTCTAACAGGGAAGAGGATGACTGCCTCTTTAATGAAAATTTTCTGAACTTAACCACACTACTGTCACTTCATTAGCTAGCATGTCCATGCGGGTTGTGTGAAGGTTGGGTGCGTGTACATGCATGCAAGCCTTATACAAGCCGTGTGTACCTCTGTGACTTCCCATAAAAGAAAATGCAGTCAAACAAAGTAAGCAGGAAGAACTGGTATGGAAGATCAGAATTTCTGCTAGCTCAGACTTTTGTAGAAACTCTAAAAACAAGTAATGAAACCAACTTTTTAAAGATACCCAAAAAGACTCCCAGAAAACCCTAGAGGTCCCCAGTACGATCACCAATTCAGTTGTGGGTGGGAATCCCTCCTATGGACTTAGCATTTAAGGGCTCTAATCATGCATGCAGAAAATTACCATTTCAAAGGCTTCTACTCTTTCCTATTCTCCCAACACAAAAACCCACATTCATGCAATACAAAGGTGTAAATGAGATTCGGTAGATCTACCTCAAGTCCTTTGTTTAATGTCGATCCCTTTTCTTTCACTCGCTCTTTGATTGCAAGCCTCCTCCCAAAGCTAACCTGCATTCACACATGAACAAACAAAAAGCTGCGAACATTCATTTCATATACTAATTGTTAGGTTAGTTGTGACAATATCATAAAATAAAAATTCAAATCAAACACATGATATGGCGGGACGGGAA
>JASDQU010690035.1:23057-36226 GCA_032191745.1 Picea mariana
TCACAAGAGTAAACTTACAATATGTGGTCATCAATGCTCCTCGAAACTGGTCTTAGGCTCCTCTTCAACTATCCTCCAACTGCTTTGCTCTATATTTCTCTTTTCACAAGGAAGGCTAAAGGTTGGGACAAGGGGAATGCTCAATTGGGTATAGTTTCTTTACTATGATTTTCGTTATTTCAAATGGGAGCCTTACCCCTTATTTTATAGGATACAAGGAGCTAGGTATTTGGTCGAATGACCGACCATGCATGGCTGAAAGGTTTAGTTAACTTGACCAAAGTTGTGTGTTCCATCAACAATTTTCCTTTTTCAGTTCTTTTGTAGGTACATGCGGGCTGCATTGGGGTAACTAGCATGTACATGAGTACAGTAATGGAGCAAGGTGCGTGGGCCTTTATAAAGGGGGTTTTTAAGAAGAGTTGTTCAGTAGTGTTTTGGAAAAGAAGGAATCTAAGATGGTCTGATGCCAGGTAAGTATGTCTGGTGCAAATTAGGATTATAACAATGACATTAAATATGAAAATACCTTTCTTGAGTTAGTTCCCAATAAGTTTCTAGATAAGTACATTAGTGGAGAGACTCATATGATGGTCATAGAACCACAAGTGTTGTTTACGGGGTTGCAGAAGGAAGGAATTTTGAACCTCTTTTATATAACACATTTTGGATGGAGTCAAGAGATTATTGCATGTGTAAATATGCTACTCACTTGTGTGCATGGGGGATACTTATGGCTTGATAGGCCAGTGTCCATCGATACAGATTTAATAGTGCACAATATTGGTCTTTTGTCGTAGGGGAGAACCCATCTTTGTTGTCTTTTGACAAAAAGAATGAAAAAGTGCTATCTGAGAGAATGAAGGAGAAATTCCATATATTGCATAGACATCAAGGTTTATATGTCGCTAGCATATGTGACACAAAAATAAGGTTTCTGATGCAAGCCTTAGCCTATAATTTATTGAGGAAGTGTAGAAAAGATCAAGTGCCAACAACACTCATAGTGGAAGTTAAAAGATGTGTTGAAGGTATCCATATGAACTGGGTGACATTCTTATTGAACCAACTTTTGATTGACTGCAAGGAAGCACAAGATAAGGGGATTGAGTTCCATTGTTCTTGGCTACTAATTCTCATAATGCTATCATCTTGGAGGGAGCCAGATGATAGTTAGTTTTTGGGATTCACGGAGAAGCCTTATCTAGCTTCATTGTACCATAACCTATGGTATATGACACATAAAGAATGACAAATGGACATCAATGTCACATTTTACATGTATATGGAAACTATTCAGGACAACATTGAAAGGACATCGCACATACCAACATAGGTGGTTGAGGCATATAAGGCAGTGGCTCACTTTAAGGCAAGGAATCAACACATGTATGTATAGGAAAAAAAAAGGACCCATATCATAAATAGCGACAACACAATACATATTGACAGAAGAAGACACGGGCCACATTATGGTCGATTGGGATGATGAGTGGAATATTCCACCAATAGAAGAAGGCCAATCAGAGCAGTAAAAAATGAAAAATAAACAAGATTGATGAGGATGAAGAAGAAGGAGATGCACCAGAAAGAGGAAAGGACCTAGAGAAGACAACCCAACATACAATGCCATGCATATATAGGAATCACAAGGAAACAGAGATAGGGAAATACAGACATCAAAGGCCAAAGAGAAAATTCATCAAAGAATTTCCTATACAGGATTTGACATAGGAATATTTGGAGAATATACGAGACCAAGTGAAAGGAGTAATAGATGATGCATTTCAGTGTGAAACACAACAATAAGAAGATATAAATAGATGCATGCAAGAGCATATGGATAAACTACACCAACTACTAGAAGAAACAAACATCGTGTTAGAGCGACTGATCGAGGAGGAGCCAACAACAATCACTACAATACTGTGGAGGCAGGGCCAATGATCTCTCAGTCATTAGCAGTTGCAGGTGAACGGATATTGATCAAGCTAGAGATAGGAGGAAGTATAATTCCCCATGACAGAGATGCAAGAACATGCAAAGACACTAGGAAACATTGAAATAGTTCTATCACAACTACCAATAGAAGTATTTCAGAAATTACAGATGAGCGCGATGTAAGAGATGAACTCATGCACAAAGAAGACCTCTAGAGAATTGGTTAAGGTCATAGTCAATAATGTCGCATGGGAGATGGAGTACAACAAAGTTAAATAGAAGTACAATGAGGCCATATAGAAGTTTGAAAGAATGCAATAGGAATTCAAGAAGGTATACCAAGAACTCCTAGAGGCACAGAAAGAGAAGGAGGTTCTATTTGAGGACCAAGTCATGAAGATAAGTGAATCCATTCAGGGCTTACATGCACAAATAGTTCATTTATAAGTTCATGTGATACCTAGAACTCCACCTGAAGAGAGGGATAAAAAGGAGCAAACCATGACAATAGTGGTGGAAAGAATAAAAACTCTGGGAGTAGAATGTGCTCATTTTATACAAATACTATGGGAATTTGGACACAACTTAGTGAAGATAGGGTGCAACAGGAAATCATTCAGAAGATCCAAGTTGCTCGGGAAAAGGCATAGAAATTCAAAGTAGTGATGGACACANTAGCATAGAAAAACCTCAGAAAAAGTACTCAACGCCTTGAAAAAGAGAGAATTTCAGATAATAAGCCTCTTCGAGGGGCCAACCTCTTTTTACCCCACTTAAATGTTCAACTACAAGATGATTCAAAATGAAAATGTATCCTTGGTATATGTTAGTCTCTAATTTGGTCATGGTTTAGTGAGAAACCCTTATTCTAAACCTTTCTTACCTACACTTCAATTTATGTTTCCAATTGATTTCAATCTTTGTTTTTAGTGTCTTATGGTTTGCATTTCAGTTTTTGAATATTTTATTCAAGTTTGAAATTGAAAGACATGGTTTTAAATGAGGTGTCACCTTATATGCTTGTTTGAACTTCAAAAATTCAAATTTTGCTAAGTCATTAATAGCGCTACGAGAATAAGGATATTCCCGTAGCACCAAAATTATCATGCCTTGATACACACATGTCATCCAGATTTCATTATGATGACATAAATCATGGTCTGAGAGTTCGCATGTGTCCACAATAACTTGGAATCATTTACTGATTCAAACCATTTCATAATCCGATTGCTTTGTACCCACGAAGGTCTCATTTTAAAATTGCCCAATTCTCAATGATCATTATATTATACCTGTCTGATTTTGCTGAATTTAGGAGTAGGTGTTTTCTCAGAGGAACGTTATACACTAACAGATTGTAGGTGGAAAATTCGGAACCCGAGGGTGCTAGTTATAGAATCCTTGGAGCTAGTTCATGCAATCTTCAAACAAGCAACGCACAAGTCAAGCCAAAGACTAGCACCACACCAAGCCACAACAAGGAGGAGTTATCCTGCCTGAAGACAATTTGTCTTATCAACAGAGATCGCTACCATCTGTTCTCGAAGAATTAGTTTTTTTTAAATAGAAGTCATTGCCATCTGCTCCGATAATTGGCATTCATCATGAAGGTGAAAGATTGCTTCTAGTTGAAACATGTCCACAATACCATCAACAACAGCGTGCAAGCCCAATCGAGTCATCATGAGAGATCAAACACACAGAACGCCCAATTTCATGGAGAATATAGAGTGAACATTCGGTCATTGTGGTTATTGACAACATGGGAACATAGTAAAAAGGGTTTCCATTACCCAGTGCTCAAGCTCAAAATCCAAATCATAGTCAGTTCCAGGTTCTACGAATGTTAAAATGGGTCTGACATCATGGAAAACCGTGCAGTAATTACCACTGCATAGCACATTGTATAAGATGGCCAATAGATGAACAAGCAGAATTGTGACCAGAATTTTGCATCTCTTGTATCATATGTTGAACAATCGGAGGGTGAAGAAGCCTGTCATATGATTGTTTCATACTTGAAGCTACAGCCTGCAAATCGTAAGAGGGGGAAAGAATCATGGTTTGTCATAAGGATTCGATGAAGCAAAGCATCCAGAATCCACCAACGATAACATTTGTTGGGAAAATATAAAGTTTTCTTACCTGCCTCTAGATTATGCCATGATATCTTCATGTCAAGGGGTTTTCAGGGTTTTATCAATTTAGAAAAAATGGAAACATGATGAGCAAACCCTCGTAGAACAGAGATACTACCCCTTGGCATCATTATCTCAGGGATAGATTTGTATCTTAGCAGACTGTGGGGTTTTGTCTGCCATGACTCCAGAAAGGTGCATCATGCATGATGATGGACCCAAATCATATTCATTTGGTTTTCTATTAGTTTCATAGGTAGACCAGAAATCAAAAGTGGTCATACAAGCAAACTTTGTTGAAATTATCAGTGAGAGATTTGTGAGAAATGATGGGATAGCTTATGAAATATTTTAGTTGTCATACAAGTTCATGAGTGGAAAGATTGGGAAAGAGAAAGAGTTGCATGTTCTTCAAGGAAGTATTGTAAGTAGGGAATGTGAAGAGATCCAAATTCTCACTGGTGAACACAAGGCTACACTTAAAGCATCCTACAGTAGCTCGGTTCTACATTAGCCTATACTCTGTTTTCTTGCCTTGAAGATGAAGAACATGAACATCAAGACTTGGGTAGCAGACCCTCATTACAAATCAGATGATGTTGAGTAGTGTCATAGTGATAGAAGACCATTCTGAAGCAGATCTAAAATGAAATACAAGAATGTCCCCAATACATAAAGAATCATTAAAAGAAGAACCAGAAAAGCTACAGAAAATTCTCTGTTATTTTTACCTGTTTTAGTATTTTTCTTCAAGAGAGGTTGCAGAACAGTTGGAGATGAATTTGATGTAACAAAAAGAGGTTTTTGTTGGGAACATGACCCTTCACAAAAACCTCTCTCAATTCTTACACATATATCACCATTTAAGAAATTTGAATTGATCTTTGAGGGCTAATTTTCTGATAAGCTACAGGAAATACTCTGTTATTTTTTCCTGTTTTAGTCTTCTTCCTCAAGAGAGGTTGCAGAACAGATGGAGATGAATTTGATGAAAAAAAAAGAGGTTTTTGTTGGGAACATTCCCCTTCATAGAAAACGCTCTCAGTTTTTACACATATATCACCATTTAATAGATTTGAATTGATCTTTGAGGGCTAATTTTCTGATAAGCTACAGGAAATACTCCGTTATTTTTTCCTGTTTTAGTCTTCTTCTTCAAGATAGGTTGCATAATATATGGAGATGAATTTGATGAAACTAAAAGAGGTTTTTGTTGGTAACATTCCTCTTCAAAAAATCCTCTCTCTGTTTTTACAAAACTATCACGATTTAAGAGATTCGAACTGATTTTTGGACCCTATTTTTCAAGGATTTACCAAATTTGTTTTCCCGAAAAATCTCATGGACAGCAGTTGACAAGCCACCTCATCAATTCAAATTGGAGATTAGATTGGATCTTCTCCTTGATTATTTGAAACAAGAAACTAAACATAGATGAGGAGGTTTTCAGATCCATTTCTTTTGGATCTTGATTATTATCTATTGTTTCTATATAAACTGTGTAGAATGAGAGGAAGTGGTGGAGAAATGGGAGACCCAAGGGACCTTTTGTAAAGCACATTGTAAAGGCATTATGTTCAATTTGAAACTTAATAGAAAAGGCATATGGATGGTTAGACCCTCTTTTTCTACTCTGTTATTTCTTTATTCATGCTTGAATTCATTTTCAGATTTCAATGCTTTTGATTCTTGACTGTTAATTTATACAGTGAAAATTTTACTGTAAAGATTATTTTTCAAATTTGATATCAAGCTGAACATTTGTTTCTTTATGATATTTTGAGGCAAGAATTATGGTGAAGTTGACAAATTGAAGGATTCACCTTCCTTTTTCTTAATTGGTTTAATCCATCTTTGTGTTTATCTATTATTCAATCAATGGGATATACTTTGTTTTAATCTTGTTTTTCATATTGTGTTGTTACCTTGAAACCAGTTTCAAACCACCTTACTCAAAAAAACCAATCATAAAACCCTCAAAATGATTTTGCAATAAATCAATGATGCCCTAGCTTTCCCTTAGCAGTCGAGTGCAAATTTAGGGACTAACATTTTTGGCGCCGTTGACGGGGACGGAAACACGAAGTATTTATCCCTGGGAGAATGACAACGATTAGATCCGCTTCTTGATGGTGAACAGGAAGGGGACAGATACATGACTACAAATATTTCACCATGGCGACTCCATTGTCTAAAGATTAATAGGTGACTCCACTAGATCTAGGCATGGAAGCCATTATGGCTCAAAGGTTTGCTTTTTCTTATTTTTCAGATGTCATTGGTTTTCCAAACCCAATTCTTAGTAGAGAAGAATGGGAAGGTATCCTTCCGACGTTTCAAGGCCAAGATTGGGAGGTTCCGATTGAGCATCTGGTAAATCTTCATGAGTTTATTCATGAACATCAGATTGTGCATGAGGATGTCAAGATCAAGCTTTTCAGATACTCATTGAAGGGAGCATCCCTTGACTGGTGCAGATCTCTTCCAATTTCAAGTATTAAATCATTGGCAAGTTTTCATAATGCTTTCAATATATTTTGTAAAGAAGACTTTTCAGCTGAAAGTCTTTTTGAAAATTGTTGTGATGAATTTGATAAGCATATTCAGCAGAAAGCAAATGTTTCTTCTGATTGCAAGAATGAAAATCATGTTTTTGAGGAAGTTTTTCCAAATATAATTGATAATAGGAAAGATGACTGGATAGTTGTGAATGCACTAGATTTTTTTTCTAATGCACCTGTTGTCTTAGATCTGAATGAAAAAATAGTTGAAGAAGAGGTCTTTCCTCAACTCCTTCAAGTGGATTCCTATGATATGTTGTTACATGTGATTAAGGAGGAAAATCAAGAGGCTTCTCATCAAGAAAAGATATATGAGGCAGCATATGTGAATGTTAGATTTGATCAACAGGTTTATGAGAACATTATGCCCATTTTTCATGTAAAGTCAGAACCAGTATATGGAAGTATCAAGCAAAAAGCAGAGGTAACCATTTTCAGTTATCAATCTACTTCTTTCTATGATCCGGTAGCCATTTATGTGGATTTATGTTTCTCAGAAGATTTTAGCCTTGCTATTTTTGGAATTAAATCAGATGAGGGTTGTAGGTATGTGTTACAAATTAAAATTCTGTTACACATAAAGAATTCTTCTCTGATTTCTATCTACATTGAAAGAGATTTGGTAAATGATTTGATGTTATTATGGCTTCATTGGAAGCATGAAGGCACATGATGGGAAATTTTTATTGGTTAGAAGTAGGAATAGATAGAAGAATAATCTCGCCATCAAGTATGAGATTCTTTTCAGTCTATTGGTTTGCAGCAGAAAATTTGGTTTCAGTTTTGAAATAAAGACTCCATGCCCAATGCATATAAAGCACTAATGACAGGGGTAGTTTTGGCTTCAAATGAAGAGCAGAGTTGCAAAAAATTTGGTTTCAGTTTTGAAATAAATACTCCATGCCCAATGCATATAAAGCACTATTGACAGGGGTAGTTTTGGCTTCAAATGAAGAGCAGAGTTGTAGAAAATTTGGTTTTAGTTTTGAAATAAAGACTCCATGCCCAATGCAAATGAAGCACTATTGACAGGGGTAGTTTTGGCTTCAAATGAGCAGTAGAGTTGCATAAGTTTGGCCCAGATTTTAATGATGTTGACTGACTCCATAACCCAATGGACTAAGCACAACACAAAAGAATGTGAATGTTTGCAGAGACAAAGTTTGCAGGTTGCATTACATGAATTGCATAGAGGAAAAGGCATAGTGGTCTGCTTGTTCTTGATGCCTCACAGGGAGATCATCATCCCCCAGAAGGAGCCAATGTTAGTCTCTATTTTGGTCTTGGTTTAGTGAGAAACCCTTATTCTAAACCTTTCTTACCTACACTTCAAGTTATGTTTCCAATTGATTTCAATCTTTGTTTTTAGTGTCTTATGGTTTGCATTTCAGTTTTTGAATATTTTATTCAAGTTTGAAATTGAAAGACATGGTTTTAAATGAGGTGTCACCTTATATGCCTGTTTGAACTTCATAAATTCAAATTTTGCTAAGTCATTAATAAGGCTATGGGAATAAGGCTATTCCCATAGTGCCAAAATTATCATGCCTTGATACATGCCCATCATCTAGATTTCATTATGATGACATGAATTGTGGTATGAGAGTTCGCATGTGTCCACAATAACTTGGAATCATTTACTGATTCAAACCATTTCATAATCCGATTTCTTTGTACCCACGAAGGTCTCATTTTAAAATTACCCAATTCTCAATGATCATTATATTATACCTGTCTGATTTTGCTAAATTTATCCGCAGGTATTTGCTCAGAGGAACGTTATACACTAATAGATTGCAGGTGGCAAATTTGGAGTTAGAGGGTGCTAGTTATAGAAGTCTTGGAGCTGGTTCATGCAATCTTCAAACAAGCAATGCACAAGTCAAGCCAAATACTAGCACCACACCAAGCCACAACAAGGAGGAGTTATCATGGCTGAAGACAATTTGTCTTATCAATAGAGATCACTGCCATCTGCTCTCGAAGAATTAGTTTTTTTTAAACATAAGTCATTGCCATCTGCTCCGATAATTGGCATTCATCATGAAGGTGAAATATTGCTTCTAGTTGAAACATGTCCAAAATACCATCAACAACAACGTGCAAGCCCAATCGAGTCATCATGAGAGATCAAACACACAGAACGCCCAATTTCATGGAGAATACAGAGTGAACATTCGGGCATTGTGGTTATTGACAACATGGGAACACAGTACAAAGGGCTTCCATTACCCAGTGCTCAAGCTCAAAATCCAAATCATAGTCAGTTCTAGGTTATGCGAATGTTAAAATGGGTCTGACATCATGGAAAACCCCGTGGTAATTACCACTGCATAGCACATTGTATAAGATGGCCAATAGATGAACAAGCAGAATCACGAGCAGACTTTTGCATCTCATGTATCATGTGCTCAAGAATCAAAGTGCGAAGAATCTTGTCATATGATTGTTTCATACTTGAAGCTACAACCTGCAAATCGTAAGAGGGGGAAATAATCATGGTTTGTTGTAAGGATTCGATGAAGCAAAGCATCCAGAATCCACCAACGATAACATTTGTTGGGAAAATATGAAGTTTTCTTACTTTCCTCCAGATTATTCCATGATATCTTCATGTCAAGGGGTTGTCAGGGTTTTAGCAATTTTGAAAAAATGGAAACATGATGAGAAAACCCTCGTAGAACAGAGATACTGCCCCCCTGGCATCATTATCTTAGGGATAGATTTGTATCTTCACAGATTGTGGGGTTTTGTCTACCATGACTCCAGAAAGGTGCATCATGCATGATGATGGACCCAAATCATATTCATTTGGTCTGTTGTTAGTTTCACAGGTAGACCGAAAATCAAAAGTGGTCATACAAGCAAACTTTGTTGAAATTATCAGTGAGAGATTTGTGAGAAATGATGGGATAGCTTATGAAATATTTTAGATGTCATGCAAGTTCATGAGTGGAAAGATTGGGAAAGAGAAAGAGTTGCATGTTCTTCAAGGAAGTCCTGTAAGTAGGGAACGTGAAGAGATCCAAGTGCTCACTGGTGAACACAAGGCTACACTTAAAGCATCCTACAACAACTCGGTTCTACATCTAGCCTATACTCTGTTTTCTTGCCTTGAAGATGAAGAACATGAACATCAAGACTTGGGTAGCAGACCCTCATTACAAATAAGATGATGTTAAGTAGTGTCATTGTGATAGAATACTATTCTAAAGTATATCTCAAATGAAATACAAGAATGTCCCCAGTACATAAAGAATCATTAAAAGAAGAAGCAGAAAAGCTACAGAAAATTCTCTGTTATTTTTACCTGTTTTAGTCTTTTTCTTCAAGAGAGGTTGTAGAACATATGGAGATGTATTTGATGAAACCAAAAGAGTTTTTTGTTTGGAACATGCCCCTTCACAAAATCCTCTCTCAGTTTTTACACATCTATCACCATTTAAGATATTTGAATTGATCTTTGAGGGCTAATTTTCTGATAAGCTAGAGGAAATACTCTATTATTTTTTCCTGTTTTAGTCTTCTTCTTCAAGAGAGGTTGAAAAATAGCTGGAGATGAATTTGATGAAAAAAAAAGAGGTTTTTGTTGGGAACATTCCCCTTCACAAAAAACTCTCTCAGTGTTTACACAGCTATCACCATTTAAGATATTTGAATTGATCTTTGAGGGCTAAGTTTCTGATAAGCTACAGGAAATACTCTGCTATTTTTTCCTGTTTTAGTCTTCTTCTTCAAGAGAGGTTGCAGAACCGCTGGAGATGAATTTGATGAAACCAAAAGAGGTTTTTGTTGGGAACATTTCCCTTTACAAAAACCTCTCTTAGTACACAACATTCACCATTTAAGAGATTCGAATTGATTCTTGGACCCTATTTTTCAGGGATTTACCAGATTTGTTTTCCTGAAAAATCTCATGGACAGCAGTTGACAAGCCACCTCATCAATTCGAATTGGAGATTATATTGGATCTTCTCATTGATTATTTGAAACAAGAAACTAAACATAGATGAGGAGGTTTTTAGATCCATTTCTTTTGGATCTTGATTATTATCTATTGTTTCTATATAAACTTTGTAGAATGAGAGGAAGTGGTGGAGAAATGGGAGACCCAAGGGACCTTTTGTGAAGCACATTGTAAAGGAATTATGTTGAATTTGATACTTAATAGAAAAGGCATATGGATGGTTAGACCCTCTTTTTCTACTCTGTTATTTATTTATTCATGCTTGAATTCATTTTCAAATTGCAATGCTTTTGATTCTTGACTGTTAATTTATACAGTGAAAATTTTACTGTAAAGATTATTTTTCAAGTTTGATATCAAGCTAAACATCTTTTTTTGTTATGATATTTTGAGGCAAGAATTCTGGTGAAGTTGACAAATTGAAGGCTTCACCTTCCTTTTTCTTAATTGGTTTAATCCATCTTTGTGTTTACCTATTATTCAATCAATGGGATATACTCTGTTTTAATCTTGTTTTTCATATTGTGTTGTTACCTTGAAACCAGTTTCAAACCACCTTACTCAAAAAAACCAATGATAAAATACTCAAAATGATTTTGCAATAAATCAATGATGCCCTAGCTTGCCCTTAGCAGTCGAGTGCAACTTTAGGGACTAACATTTTTGGCGCCGTTGCCGGGGACGAAAACACAAAGTATTTATCCCTGGGAGAATGACAATGATCAGATCCGCTTCTTGATGGTGAACAGGAAGGGGGCAGATACATGACTGCAAATCTTTCACCATGACGACTCCACTGGATCCAAGAATGGAAGTCAATCTGGCTCAAAGGTTTGCTTTTTTTGAATTTTTAGATGTAATTGGTTTTCCAAACCCAATTCTTAGCAGAGAAGAAGGGGAAGGTATCCTTCCGACCTTTAAAGGTGAAGTTTGGGAGGTTTCGATTGAGCATCTGGTAGATTTTCATGAGTTTATTCATGAATGTCAGATTGTGCATGAGGATGTCAAGATCAATCTTTTTAGATACTCATTGAAGGGAACATCCCTTGACTGGTGCAGATCTCTTCCATCTTCAAGTATTAACTCATTGGTAAGTTTTCATAATGCTTTCAATATATTTTATAAAGAAGACTTTTCAGATGAAAGTCTTTTTGAAAATTGTTGTGATGAATTTGATAAGCATATTCAGCAGAAAGCAAATGTTTCTTCTAATTGCAAGAATGAAAATCATGTTGTTGAGGAAGTTTTTCCAAATCTAATTGATAATAGGAAACATGACTGGATAGTTGTGAATGCACTAGATTTTTTTTCTAATGCACCTGTTGTCTTAGATCTGAATGAAAAAATAGTTGAAGAAGAGGTCTTTCCTCAAATCCTTCAAGTGGATTCCTATGATATGTTGTTACATGTGATTAAGGAGGAAAATCAAGAGGCTTCTCATCAAGAACAGATATATGAGGTAGCATATGGCAATGTTAGATTTGATCAACAGGTTTATGAGAACATTATGCCCATTTTTCATGTAAAGTCAGAACCAGTATATGGAAGTATCAAGCAACAAGCAGAGGTAACCATTTTTAGTTATCAATCTACTTCTTTCTATGATCCGGTAGCCATTTATGTGGATTTATGTTTCTTAGAAGATTTCAGCCTTGCTATTTTTGGAATTAAATCAGATGAGGGTTGTAGGTATGTGTTACAAATTAAAATTTTGTTACACATAAAGAATTCTTCTCTAATTTCTATCTGCGTTGAAAGAGCTTTGGTAAATTATTTGATGTTATTATGGCTTCATTGAAAGCATGAAGGAACATGATGGGCCAATTTTTATTGGTTAGAAGTAGGAATAGATAGAAGAATAAGCTCATCATCAAGTATGAGATTCTTTTCAGTCTGTTGGTTTGCAGCAGAAAATTTGGTTTCAGTTTTGAGATAAAGACTCCATGCCCAATGCATATAAAGCACTATTGACAGGGGTAGTTTTGGCTTCAAATGAAGAGCAGAGTTGCAGAAAATTTGGTTTTAGTTTTGAAATAAATACTCCATGCCCAATGCATATAAAGAACTATTGACAGGGGTAGTTTTGGCTTCAAATGAAGAGCAGAGTTGCAGAAAATTCGGTTTCAGTTTTGAAATAAAGACTCCATGACCAATGCAAATGAAGCACTATTGACAGGGGTAGTTTTGGATTCAAATGAGGAGCAGAGTTGCAGAAGTTTGGCCCAGATTTTAATGATGTTGACTGAATCTATAACCCAATGGACTAAGCACAACACAGAAGAATGTGATTGTTTGCAGAGACAAAGTTTGTAGGTTGCATTACATGAATTGCATAGAGGAAAAGGCACAGTGGTCTTCTTGTTCTTGATGCCTCACAGGGAGATCATCATCGCCCAGAAGGAGCCAATGTTAGTCTCTAATTTGGTCTTGGTTTAGTGAGAAACCCTTATTCTAAAACTTTCTTACCTACACTTCAATTTATGTTTCCAATTGATTTCAATCTTTGTTTTTAGTGTCTTATGGTTTGCATTTCAGTTTTTGAATATTTTATTCAAGTTTGAA
>JASDQU010690035.1:37577-68290 GCA_032191745.1 Picea mariana
CTTCTTGAGACTTCTTCAATTTCTGCAATTATTCAATTCTTGGAGTACTCTGATCCTGTAGATAATATTACTCAATGTATTCTCTGAAACTCCTCCAATTTTCACTCCTTGAATCCTCCCCAAAAAGAGGTTATAGAAAGAATGGTAGACTTTATTCAATTCTGGTCTATTCAGGAGAGTGAACTTGCACATAATGCCCCACGCTCAATAATTAACATTCGATTCTGAAACTCACACACACAAAACTATAGTCTGTAATGTTTCCAATGAAATTTATCCCACTTCATTTGGATTCTCTATGAAGAAGTTATGACCGTTTTACCCGGAACACCTGTTTATTAACTAGCTTTAGGACTGGTCACAAACCCTATCTTCCACAGAGTGTATCTCCATAATTATAGAGAATCAAGAGATAAAATTTTCAAAATAGGTACCTTGATATGTCTTCTCAATACCATAGCGATTTCACCATATGAATCATTCTAGAAGAGAATTTATAGAAAAAATGGTAAGATGACCTGAAAATAACATGCCTTAGAATACATCACCAAAATACTTCATCCTCCCTTGAAATCTGGCCTTCTTTTCTTCTTATTACCTCTGAAATTCAACTTGTATCAAATGAATGTATAATGATGTTTATTTATACCATTTATGTCACTTCCTTTTAACATTAGGGCCGACCTGACACCAGGGATGATTTTAAGGATGGAAATTTATTTTAAAATGTAGAAACCTTGGCGAATCTTAGTAATCCTTCATATGCCAACTATAAATGTTTGGCGATATTTTTTTAAAAATATTCAAGTTTCTAAGGATTCTATATAGTTTGTATAAAATTTTGGCAATTTTTAAGGTAAAATAATTTTATCCAATAGAATTTGGGCGAATCATTTTTAGAATAGCAAATCTTTTTTTGGGAAAAACCATGGAAAATTAGCCCACGAGCAAAATTTATCCCCTAAAATCATCCTTGCCTGATACTTTCTTATTTTGTAATTCTTTTCTTTAATTATCTTCAAGGCCTACATGTACTTCCTTCTTCAATTCACTTTGTCATCTTCAAAAATTCATTTCTCCTCAACCATGAGGATCCACGTGATGTGCCACATACCACCAGAAACAACATGATGTATATTATCCATCCATGGGTGTTGTATCTACATGTGCATTTTCCTTCATGTCCAAATACCTTCATTAATATTGCGGTCCAAAATCCATGACTAGGGTTGACATCAATGACAACAACCAATCTTCCAACAGTCACAACACCATAGCTTCATCCTCTTCAAGCGTTATTTCAACTTCCATTGTTCAAACACTTCCAATTTTTGAAGAAAAAATCCAAGCTTCATGGATTCTTTCAATTGTTTTAATTTATGGTTATTTATCTTAGATTGGCCACTACAGGAATGTAATGTACCAACGAAATATACAAGAAGGACTTGACCTCTCACTTAAATCTTGTGGGAATGTAATGATTCACTTGTAGGACTTGATCTATACAATAAGGACTTGACCTCTCACTTAAGAAGGATTCACTTGTTGCAATTACAATACTAGAGATGTAATGATGAGTTGATGTATCTCAAAAATCAAAAACAGTAAAGTGTTAAGAACAACCCTCTCTATGATGATGATGATGATTTTGATCAACAACCAGTGAAGTAGAAAATCAACAAGAAAACTCCAGATGAAGATGAATCTATTCATGAACCTACATTTCAAGAGTTTTATTTTGAGTTTAGTGAAGAAAACCTTTCAATGATGCAACTGCATGCAGTAAATCAACCTTCACAGATATAAAAGAAACAAGTTCAACAAACTCCTTCCAAGACCATCATTAGAACTTGGGAAGAAATCAACAACAACAAGCATAAAACAGGACTTGGATATTACAAAGAAGTTACCTTTGATATTCCTAATTATTCAAAATGAATCCACTTCGTCAGTGCAAGATTTCTTCAATAAGTTTCAACTTTAACTTAATTTTTAACTTCCCATTTTTTGGTCCAACAACATAATGCTAAGTGCCAACATTGCAATCGATTTGGTCACATGGAGAATCAATGTTTCTATCTCCATCCTTTCCAATATTGTGGATACAAGAATCATTCAACAGAGAAATGCTCCAAGAGAAACAAAATTGCAAGATTGAAGATTCACTATGAGTGGATCGATCCTTGGAAGTGGTCATCAATAACTAAGTGATTATATAATTCTTACCATAGAATTCAATCTCGATTAAATATCAATATTGCAACACATAGTTTTTTTTGTACCTAACATAAGGGTATATAAGTCCAAAGTGGTCCCTTTTTGGCATAGCTTTTAAGCATGGCCCTCATGGGATGAGATAACATGTGGTTGTTTCCACATGCCCACTGTGTGTTGTACACATATGGAATAATTATGGTACTCTCTTGAGCCTAGAGGGGGGAGTACAATGATGTAACTCTTATGCACCTTAAGGGGGGGAGTTCAAAAATCAAGTGAAGATGGTTCATAGAACCACTTGTGGTCATTCCTTTCAACTGAGAAACGGGTAAATTGATGATGGCATTGAATACGATTGTCAGAATGAAAATTTTGACAACAAATATGTCATATGGGCATCAAATTTGATAGTTGGGAATCAAATTTTCCAGAGGATAAATTGTAGTCTGTAGATGGAAAACTTTGGCAAAATGATGGTTCAATCTGTTGTAGTTGAATCATACATAGGATACATGATTGAGATTTTGATTTTGAGAGAAATGATGTGGACATTCTATTCACCTTGATGGTCATTTGACCTAGCAGAGGACATTTGGATCCTTCTGCATTGCAACTTGGCATTTGATTGAGTTGACAAGCATTTTTATAAATGTGTCATACTTGTAGTTGATTCACTTCTCTCGGTTCTCTCTCATCATATTTTATTTCACATCAGTGAAACAATTACTAGAATTCTCACTCAAATGATTACAAAGCGAGGTTTTCCAGATATTTCAACATCTAGATTTGGTAGATTTTCAGGAAATTCTTCATTGAGGATCAGCTTAGGAGTTTCAACATGAATACTTGGAGATGATTCTAGTGCTTATTACTTTTCTAGTATTATTTTTCATATTTATGATAGAGGGGGGGAATTTTAGCCTCTTACTCATATAAAATCATGAAGTCCTAGAACCACCTAATGTATTTCACTTTTAAGAATATAAATTTTATCCTAAGTGTGTTTCTAGATTCCAAATTTTCCTCCTCCTACCTTATCTATCGATGAGGTGTCTATTTCATAGAAATTGATGTGGTTTCATTATTTTATTATATAATTGTATCATTACAATGAATACAATGTTGTTAATATGGCTTTAGGCATTTTCCACCAAACTTATTGTCCTAATATTGTGTGCTCAATTTCTTTAATAAATATATGCAAATACACCATAACAATGTTAATGGAATTAACCATAGAAAAATCATTATAAACACATAAAATAAACTTATCTTTTAATTAAAATCATTGACTAATGTTAGCCCTCATAATTCCCTCCCAGTCGTAGACTTTGTTGTTCATACACTCTCAACATCAGGTCACCCCCAAGCTAGGGCTATGACTCCACTAGGGAAAAAGATACCTATGTCAAAATAAGGTCTAACAAATATCACATTAAATGATAGGCCTAGGTTCCAACTCTATCAATAGTTTCTACCCACAACCTCTCATTCCCCACAACCTATCCCACCCCAGGAAGTGTACCACTTCTCTGCTCAACAATACTTCGGTTATCCCACTTCCCTTCCAAGGCTTCAACAATAGGATAGCCAAGAAGTATCAGATCTTTGTGGCCCTAGAACACAAGGATTCTCTCAGAGAGTTCATCAACCACTAGGCTAGAAAACAGGGAAACATATTCACATTAATTCTCTCACCCAAAGAGAATGATCCATAGGCCTGACAACCTTCTTATTCAACCCAAACCACCAAGGATTTACTAGGTAACAATTATCTTCACAACTCCCACTCTTAAGGAAATGGTACATACTATATAATGGAATGGATGAGTGAATGATTGAAAATAATGATTGGAATTAAACTAATTTCCCAACATTATGTATGCATGTTCCTATATTGACACTTGTCACTCTAGGAACTACCTTTGATCCTCTTGGTAATTCATTCCCCTCATTTAGGAACTTAGGATAAAATCATATCACATGACTTAGGACTTAAGAATAACAAATTTTTATTCCTTGGATTAAGCCCCTTTCCTCTTAAGTCCTAGCCCCCTTTCCCTCTCGTGGAGTCCTAACCCCCATAATATTTCGTGTAACTTGGTATACAATAATGATGTATTGTATTAATATATCTGAGTGCGATCACATATTACATTTGTTAGGATCACTATCCTTTCAACTCATAGGATCTCTGGCCTAAATCACACATTCACTCAGGCTTAAAAGCATATATACAAAGGAACTTTGGCCTGTAAATGTGTTGAAACTACACAAAATAGATATAGCTAAACAATAATACACACATTTTTAGAGAGAATTTGGGAAAGAAGAAGAAGGAGATAAAGAATAGAATAATTCTCATTAACCGTTATGAATAATGAATAATTTACACATGATATACTTTGTATAAATCAATGAGTGCGCACTGGAGGAGAACCAATGCACCATGGTGGTTGTCTAGAGTGATATGGACACACACCAATAGTTACAGGGGTGAACTTCCACCTAGTCTAGTCTCTCAGGCAGTTACGCGAGTGAACTATCACCTAGTTAAGCTAACTAGTCAACTAGTCCTCAGTTAACTGACTGAACAAAGAGTAGTGAGGAGTTAACTCAGGGAATCAAGAGTAATTCACTAGTCTGGTGATGATACCAAGGCAAGGTCAAATTAGCATGGTGATCATCCCAATGTTGCATGGTGACAAAACCAATGCAACATCTAAACTCAACTCAACTAGCCAAACTGAAGTGTCAACTGAAAGAGAATAATCTCCAGGTGGAATATTCTCCCCTAAAATATAGGATACTATATAATGACAAATTATGACTAATAAAAAAGGAAAAACCTTAGGAAAAATAAATCCTAGGTGTGTGTGAAGTAACTCCAACACCCCTCTGAACATCAATATGGTGAAAATAAAGAATGTGTCCCGGCAACAAGGCCATGTTAGGTACCCAAATACAAAAGATACATTGAAATAAAGTGAGGAAAGAGGGAAAACCCCCCTTCAAGATGAAATGTATGTAAAAAGAAGAACTATAGTTTTTATACAACTGTGTCCTTCACTCCAAGACGGCTTCACAGAGAATGGAATTTCTACTCAGTGAAGTTCTTGGTGAAGATCTATGTCGTATGTTCTTATGAAGGAAAGAATTGTAAGTCGAGGATCCCCTCATGTACTAAGTCTTGGATGTAGTGCATGTGGATCTCGATGTGCTTCATCCACTACCTCTGAACTGGATCTCTACAGAACTTTAGAGTGCTCTGGTTGTCACACCATATGACGATCGGTCGATGAAACTGAATTCCCAACTCAGTGAGAAAATTTTGTAGCCACATAGCTTGAATGGTTATGTTGACTACCCCTTTGTACTCTAGCTCAAGTGAAGATAGAGAAATGGCATCTTGCTTCTTGCTCGACCATCAGATAGGCCCAAAACCAATACTGAGTGAGTAACCATATGTGGACTTGCGATCAGTGCTATCGGTAACCCAGTCAAAATAGTAAACCTGATGAGATATAATGTAGAGTCTATTGCATAATTAATCCCAAAGGTGATGGTGCCCTGTATGTATCAAAGGATACACTTTGTAGCCTTCCAATGTAGCTCATGTGGCTCCTGAATGAACATGGAAACTGTTCCAACTACATATGAGAGGTTTGGTCTAGAGTGTGTGAGATACAACAAGCTCCCCACTAGTTGTTTGTATAGTTTGTTGTCAACCAGTGGAGTCTCTCCGCCATCCTCAAGTTTGACACTTGAGAAGAAAGGAGTGGGAGCAGACTTGCAGTCTGTCATGTGAAATCTCTCAAGGAGATCTCATGCATACTTGGCCTGAGACAGTTTGATCCCTGTTGCATCCTGATTGATCTCGAGTCCAAGTAAGAAGTGTAGTGGACCCATGCCCGTCATCAAAAACCTGTCATGTAGAATCCTCTTGACTGCAGCAATCGTTGAATTCGAGCAACTGGTGATCAACAAATCATCAAAATACAAAACTAAAAGTAGAAGTGAATCAATCATCCTGATCATGTAGACATTCGGGTCTGATTTACAACGTACAAAGTTCTATGACAACAGGTAGGCATCCATCTTATCATACCATGCCCTCAGAGCCTACTTTAGGCCATAAAGGGACATCTTTAGTCGATAAACCGAAGATGAGTCCTACATAAATCCCTGGGACTGATCCATGTAGATCTACTCAAAGATATCACCATGAATAAATGCATTCTTCATGTTCATCTGATGGACTTCCCATCCCTTGGTTACCAAAATGGAAAGTCCCAATCGTATGGAATCCATCTTCGCTACTGGTGCGAAGGTCTCATCATAGTCAATAACATGAACCTTATGAAATCCTTTGGTGACCAGCCTGGATTGGTATCTGATAATCTATCCATTCGCTATGCTCTTGGTCATGTAGACCCATTTGCATCTGACAAGTTTCCTCCTAGAAAGAAGGGGAACTAGATCCCAAGTTTGGTTCTCGAGGAGGGAGTTGTACTCCTCCTGCATGGCGGATTTCCAAAATGGATTTCCAGCAGCCTCGCCATAAGACTCTGGATCTAAATACTAAACCAAGAAAATATTTCTAGAGAGCAATGGTTCAGTGGCAGTGAGTGAAACAAGAAGCTCCTCAAAATTAGATCGAGTCCTCCTAGTATCGAATGGATCACCAACGATATCCCCTACATCCTTAAGAGTAGTTTGTTTCCACTTGGGCCTCTTCTCTGGCTTTGCAACTGCATATGGATGCTTTGAATCTGCATATGATTGTACTAAATTTGAATCTGAATCATCTAATTCCTATGAATCAGAACTCTTATCTGAAGAAGAGTCGGCATGTGCATGCTCATCATCTCCGACAGGTGGAAGAATGAAGGTGTCTGCATGTGGTTGTTGAGGTACATGCGAGACACTTTCCTTGAATTGGACACTTCACTCAATGATGATCTAGTCTGAGGAAAGTTCAATAGGTATATATTCCTTCACACCGTTGGGGTAGCCAACAAAGATACACTCAGTGTTCTTTGGATCAAGTTCCTTCCTCTTTTTAGAGGGAATCTAGGCCCATACACGTGAACCGAAAATATGAAAGTGGGTCACTTCTAGTTTGAGGCCACTTCAAGACTCATAGGTGGTCTTATCCTTGAGAGATCTATGGGGAGATCTGTTTTGGATTTATGTTGCACAATTAAGTGCTTCGGCCCATATTTTATGTGGTAGTGAATTTTCATGCAACATGCAAGATTCCATCTCCTTTAGAGATCTGTTTTTCCACTCAACAACTCTATTTTGCTGTGGAGTATAGGGAACACTATGCTGCAACTAAATCCCTACCTCATGGAAAAGATTATGGATATCTTAATTTACATACATACTCTCCCCCATTATTAGTTCAATGGACTTTGATATTCATTCCAAACTGTGTCTCAACTAAGGCTTTGAAATCCTTGAGGTGTTGAAAGACCTCGGATTTTTTCCTGAGAAAGTAAATCCATGTAAAACGTGAGAAATAATCAACAAAAATGAGAAAAAACCTCTCTTTTTTGATGGATGGATGCGAAAAAGGACCCATAAGGTCACTGTGGATCATATGTAAAGGTGCAAAATCTCTCTGAGACTTTCCTTTGTCGAATTTCTGTTGAAGGTATTTTCCAGGAACACATCCCTCACATACTCCCTTGGAGAAATGGATGTCTAGTATACCATAAGCCAATATTTGTTTGGTAAGTTGTTGCATGTATATGAAATTCAAATTTACAAAACTTTTTTTCCATATCCTACTACTTTCATCAGCATGAGTGAGCAGTAAAGCAGAATCATGTTCAATGAATTCAGAAAAAGTATACAATCTAGACTGATGATTTACCTCACCGGTAGAAACCGTGGAGTTGGTTTTCATGTCGTAGATATCCACGGAATTTGGTGTGAATATGAATTTCTTTCCTATTCTGGAATTCGTCATCTGATACATGAAGAGAAAGTTTACAGAAATTTTGGGAATGTGTAGCACATTCTCGAAGATTCCGTTGGTGAGTTCAATCCTTCCTTTTCTGGTGACTTTAAAATAAGAGTTGTCCCCCATTAGAATAGGAGGACCTTTGCATGCATCCAATGAAGAATATACTACTTCTGAGGTATCCATGTGATGCAATGCTCCTGAATCTACGATCCAAGCATCGAGAGAGGAGTTGATGGTAATAAAGGCATGGCTAGAATTGTCTTTCTTGGAATTAAGATCTTTTGGCTTCTTCTTCTTGGAAACCTCAATGATACAATCTCCAAGGTTGTTTTGATGAATTATTTGAGAGATCATATGTATTTGTTTTTGCATGCATGCAGATTCCAAATGGAATTCTTTGTGACAATATGCACATTTCTCCCCTTTTCTCCTCTTTTCCCCTTTGGATCCAGAGGCATCAATGAAGGGTTTTGTGTACCCTTCCTTCTTCGGATGTGCATGAGATTTTCATTTATATTTATCTTTAGATTTCTGATATTTTTGGTTGCCATCATGCACAATGAGTGTATGTTCCCTTGGGCCTTTGATTGTGTCCATGTTGATGAGCTTGGTTTTCTCTTATGTCAGGGATTCGATAAAGTCCTCAAGAGAAGGAAACGTCCAGGTGGCTCCAAAGGAGAATCTGACAGTAGGGAATGTGGATATGAATACAGAGAATTCAAGACCAATATTGGAGAGAGTGGTGAGAACCATTTGTTTCTCCTCCTTCGATTTATCAACCCCACAAGATGTGAGTTGCAACAGTGAATCCTTGAATTTTGTAAAAAAATCTTGGATATTATCGAAGCTTTTTGGATCAAATGTGATAAGCTCCACCTCTAGCATGTGTCCCCTTATCTCATCCTATTTTTGAAAGATCCCTTCCAAGGTGGTACAGGCTTCATTGGGAGTATTACAGGAAGATATGTGAAAAAGGAGATCGGGAGAAATACGACTACAAATTGTTCCGAGTGCCTCATCCATGCGATTTAAGTACTTGGATTTTTCTATGGCTGATGTTGGTTCTGTATCTGTATTCAAGGTTAACCTGTACAACCCTATGGTTCAGAGATGTATGGATAGTTTATCCTTCCATGCAAAATAGTTGTAAGGTGTAAGAATGAATTCTTTTTGGAAATCCATCTTTTCGATGTCTTCATTCTTTTGTACCTGCAAACAATTTTGGTGTAGCTTTTGCTTAGTAGTCTGTCGGCTTTGATACCATGTAAATGTGTTGAACCTACACAAAATAGATCTAGATAAAAATAATACACACATTTGCAAGGATAATTTGAGAAATAAGAAGAAGGAAAGAAAGAATAGAATAATTCTCATTAACCGTTATGAATAATGAATAATTTACACATGATATACTCTGTATAACTCAATGAGTGCCCACTAGAGGAGAACCAATACATCATAGTGGTGGTCTAGAGTGATATGGACACATTCCAGTAGTTATGGGAGTGAACTGCCACCTAGTCTAGTCTCTCAAGCAGTTACAGGAGTGAATTGCCACCTAGTCTAGTCTCTTAGGCAGTTACGGGAGTGAACTGCCCCCTAGTTGAGTTAACTCGTCAACTAGTCTTCAGTTAACTAAATGAACAAAGAGTAGTGAGGATTTAACTCAAGGAATCAATGGTAATGCGCCATTCTGGTGATGATACCAAGGCAAGGTCAAATTAGCATGGTGATGATCCCAATGTTGCATGGTGACAAAACCAATGCAACATTTAAACTCAACTCAACTAGTCAAACTGAAGTGTCAACTGAAAAAGAATATTCTCCAAGTGGAATATTCTCTCCTAAAATATAAGAGACTAGATAATGACTAATTATGACTAATAAACAAGGAAAAACCTTAGGAAAAATAAATCCTAGGTGTGTGTGAAGTAACTCCAACATGGCCCAAAACATCCTAGCTCACTAGCCTATAAAACATATGTACATTTATAATTGGGGTTCAGCCT
This sequence comes from Picea mariana, assembly GCA_032191745.1. Lineage (NCBI taxonomy): Eukaryota > Viridiplantae > Streptophyta > Pinopsida > Pinales > Pinaceae > Picea > Picea mariana. Next base: position 47,778 of record JASDQU010690035.1, read on the forward strand.
AGGGGTATTATATTTCCCTCCCCCTTATTTATGCATTGTCCTTGATGTATTATATACACATGTATAACCAAATTTCTTCATAAAGATCCAAAAATATGTGGGTACCCCTTGTTGGAGTTACTTCACACACACCTAGGATTTATTTTTCCTAAGGTTTTTCCTTGTTTATTAGTCATAATTAGTCATTATCTAGTCTCCTATATTTTATGGGAGAATTTTCCACCTGGATAATATTCTCTTTAGTTGACACTTCAATTTGACTAGTTGAGTTGAGTCTAGATGTTGCATTGGTTTTGTCACCATGCAACATTGGGATCATCACCATGATAATGCGCACTTGACTTGGTTTCATCACCATACTCACGCATTACCCTTGATTCCTTGATCTACTCCTCACCACACTATTTTTTAGTCAGTTGACTGAAGACTAATTGACTAGTTAACTCAACTAGGTGGCAGTTCACTCCCGTAACTACCTGAGAAACTAGACTAGGTAGCAGTTTACTCCCGTAACTGTTGGTGTGTGTCCATATCACTCTAGAACACCACTATGGCTCATTAGTTACTCATGTATCCTATATATATTGTAAATTATTCACTCTTTGAGTGTGTAATATGGTTAATGAGAATTATTTCATGCTTTCTCTCCTTCTTCTTCTTTCTCAAATTCTCTCTGCAAATGTGTGTATTATGTTTTAGCTAGATCTATTTTATGTATGTTAAACACATTTACACCCCTCCTGCATGAAATCCTCATGCTCCCATTTGAATCCTTGGGACTATAGCAAGTCCATTGCACTTTTACCAACTCAATGGCTTGATTTAGGAGCACCTTGACCTTCCTATCCAATATGCACATTGTCTGGACTTGGAAATTTCCCTCTTGCTCCACCTAAATCACATTCCAATCAATTAAATGATTATAATTAGGCACATAATTCTTAAGAAAAGACACATGGAATACATTATGAATGCACATGGATGCAGACAATGCAAGCATGTATGAAATGGGGCAAATCCTATTCAGGATTTCAAATGTTCCACAATATCTTGTTGCTAGTTTTGGGTAGCTCTCCAATTAGATTGAACTCTTATTATCTTTCACTTTTAATAATAAATTATCACCCACTCTAAATTCTTTGTGTGTTATATCTTTGTCTACATAAAAACATTTCCTGTCATGAGCAACCTTTAAATTATGCTTTATTTTTACCATCTACTCTTCCATTTCTATGAGCAATTCTAGCTCAACCACTTCTCTGTCTATTGGGTTTTCCTGACTCAGTGGTGTGTTGTACTTTATGTCATATAATTCTTCAAATGGGATCATCTTTAAATATGCATGATACCCATTATTATAAGAAAAATCCACTAAATGTATATAGTATTCCAATTTTAATGGGTTATCGTTCACAGACATTCTTAGTGTATCTTGAATCATTGGATTCACTCTCTCTATTTTCCCATGTGATTATGGGTGATATGTTGTGCTAAAATTCATATTTGTCCCAAATCATTTAAATAATCCTTTATAGAAATGTGATGTGAACTTGGGATCTCTGTCAAAAACAATTGTCTTAGGCACACCATGTAGCCTGACAATTTTTGTCATGTAAATATATGCAATGTTAGTTTCCTTGTGAGTTGGATTCACTAGAATAAAATTAGTATCTTTATTTATCTTATCCAGCACCACCATGATGGAATCATGTTTCTTCACCATTTTGGTTAGCTTCGAAATAAAACCAATTGTCATAATTTCCCATTTCCAATCTGGAATGGATAATGGTTGTAGCAGTCCAACTAGATGTCTATGCTTATCCTTTACCTTTTAATATTCTATACATATAACTATATAATAAACCACCTATTTCTTCATACCTAGCCAAAAATATTGTATCTTTACAACAACAATTGTTTTCTGATATATTGGGTTCCTAGCATGAGGCACATTATGCATTTCTCTTTGTACCATGTTTTTCATCTCTTGATATTTAGGCACATAAAATCTTCCTTTGTACGTGAGGATTACATCCTCTCTCATCTCAAAATCTTTAATTTTCTATTGAAAATTACCTTGTGGTAATACTTATTTTGTTTTCATATAATGTTGATATGATTTTGCACCTTCCAAAAAAACTTCTTTCAAATTAGAATTGTACATGCTAATGGTTGTATCATGCATCTCATGCGCCCTCCCGCTGATTTAATCAACCACCTTGTTCTATTTTCCTTTGATATGCTTTGTAATACCCCTAGGCCAAACCCCAATCGTAAATGTACATATAGGCTGGTGAGCCATGATGTTTTGGACCAGAGTGCCTGTGTGGTTATTAGGTTGGAGAGCCTAGATGTTAATAGGCTAGTGAGCCTGTTATTCTAATATGTAATCACACTCAAATTATTAATAAAAATACATCATTGTTGGATACCAAACAGACAAAAAGTGTATGGGGTGCTAGAACTCCACTAGAAGGGAAAGGGGGGATGAGAGTCTAAAAATAGGAGCTATGCCAAGGGGGATTAATCGAAGGGAATATTATATTAATATTTCATAAAGTCTAATTATATGATATTTTTACCCTAAGTTCCTAAGGATGGGGAATGTATCACCAAGTGGGGGAAAGTGGGGACAAGGTAGTTCCCAACATGATAAGTTTCAAGTTGGGGACATGCATACACAAAGTTGGGAAATAATGTATTTTCCATCATTCACTCATCACTCTCATCCCTCTCACATACACCCTACCATCCATCAGACATACATGTACTTGGAAATATTTGGAGATGATTATAACCAACAAACCTAGGTAATTTGAGCTGAAGAAGTAGGTTGTCAGAATTGTGTGCATTTTGAATAAGTCAGTTTTCAGACCCGTGATCATTCTCTCCATGTGAGAGAAATTTTGGGAATTATTTCCCTATGTTCCAGGATTCAACTTTAGAGATATGAGACTTTTTGTCTAGCCCGTTGATAAATCCACAAAAGGGAAGTGGGGCATTCGAAGGAATATTGAGTACAGAAAGGGCACACTTCCTGGGGTGGTACAGGTTGTGGGGAATGAGAGGTTGTAGGATGGGAAAAGTTGCTAGAATTGGCACCTTGGTTTGGGAATAATTATGTTGTTTGAGAGCCCTTATCCTAGCTTTTGATTCCTTTACCCTAGTGGATTTTTAGCCCCATCTCAGGGGTGACCTGTTGTTGAGGATTTATGAGAAACAAAGTTTATGGCTAGGAGAAAATTATGAGGTCTACACACAATTGGTTGATTATTAAAAAGATAAGTTTTATTTTATTTATGTTATTTATTGTGTGAATGCTTACATAAATTATGTATATTTTTACTAGACATGTTTATGCATTCATTTTATGATGTTTTCATTCCATAGTTGTTGCATATGCAGAGCATGTTGTAAATTAAATGGTATCAGAGGTGGAATTGATGAGTGGAATGTCCTATCTTTAGGTTGGGGATGATACAATGTGGTATCAAAGCTCCACTTTTGACACTGATATTGCATGGGCCATATAACATAATAATGAAGATGGAATTTGTCGAAATTTATTTTTTAGATGATGTCTGCGACATGTTTGATGTAATTACTGCAGTAAAATTAGGGAAGAATTCACTGGAAATTTGAGGAATTGAGATGAGTTAAAATTCCAAAATTTTAACATCTAAATGGGTATTTTTTGGGCTTGTATATGGTTGAATTTCAGATTTCCAGAGCAGCATCCATGGTGTAATTGGGTGTAATTGCGAGAAATTGAAAAAAATTGGGGAAAATCCCTAATTTATGTAGTAAAATTTATGGAGAAATTCGATGCGAGGGGATCTAATTTTATGTGTAGAGGTAAATTTTATGTGCATAGATCTAGAATTGGCCATACAAAGCTAATTACAAAGATTCAATAGCAGACAATTTGTTTTTTGAAATTATGCATTATTGGGCATATTTGGAAAATTTTAGGTGTTTTTACGTATGATGATGCTAGTGGTGACGTGGAGACACACATCACTTGATGTGGTAGATGTGACATTTCCTTCCATGGTGGTAGGTCCATAGTGTCATGCCACAATGAAGTATGGGAGTGGTGGTAAGTGGCAGGGCGGTAGGTGGCAATGAATTGGGGCAATGGTAGTGGACGAAGTTCCAACCTTATTATGGAACGTTGATTTTAGTGGGGGTTCCCTAGTGGTTTTAGAAACCACCAGCAGCGGGGGTGAAATCAAAGTGGAGTCGCCAGATTGTTGGATTGAAATGTTGATTAATTGGGTTGGTTTTCATTGTTGTCAACCCTTGAAGCTAGTGCGGTAGCAAATTCTACTAGCCCCAAAAACATGATTAAGGGAATTCCATTTGATTGATGTATAATAGTATGAAGTTTAATATATTTGCATGTAAGACTATTCTATATGGATAGTACATGTAATTCCATTTTCGGTGATATGCAGAACATCACATAACTTCTCATGGTTATAGAGTTAGGGCCTGGTGAAGTGGAGAACCCTCATGAGTTATCTAAAAGGTCAAAGAAGTCAAATTAATTCTAGAAGATCCTAGTAGAAGTTGACTAGTCAAGTGGGTGAAAGTAGGAGTTACTCATGGGTTAAGTTGTTGCAATAAGAAAATAATTAAAAATAATGTAGTTGCAACTAGAAGTGGAGAATTTACTATTTGTAGCAAAGTGAGTTAGAAGTGGACAAGTGGTTAGAAGTGGGTTATCCCTAAAAGAAGGAAAGTGGGTTAAGTTGGTTAGATGGTAACCCCTTGAGGAATCTACATGGAAGTATAAATAAGAGAGAAAGCCTCTCCCATTAGCACTGATTTGAATATCATTAAATATCTATTTTGTGAAAGGTTATTTGGGCAGGTATTATTGATCGAGAAAAGTGCAGCAGGAAAACTGCGACAAAAAAAGTGCAGCAAAACAATCATTGAAGGAAAAGTGCGGCAGGAAAACCGCGGTTGGTTTTCCCTGATGCTCTAAACCACCTCAACTCTGATCACTGTTTCCTATTGCTTGCTCCACTTCCTCTTCACTTATCTCTTGTAGTGCCCATCCACGTTTCCATTGATGATTAAATCCCTTATGATGGGATTTAGTCTGACCTCTGATTCTGGTTCTATCATAGGATCTGTATGGAATTTTATTGCTAATATCCATGGAATCGACCTTTCCTTCTTACTCATTGATGAATTCACCATATTATTTGAAAATATGGGTTTGTTGGGGGTTGTTCGATTAGATTTATCCATATTATTTTAATGCATTATATTCCCTTCCATGTGCCTAGAAAGTTGGTGGTGTGTCAATGAACTAAACTTTCACATTTAATATATACCCGATATGAGTAAGGTGCGTGGGTTTTATCATAAGTGGTGGAGATTTGTTTTTACCAATTATGATGGGGCTAGCCCTAATTTTGGATGGAAGAACTATCTTCCTATTGGTGGGATGTTGTCACCAAGATTATGCGAGAGTGGGTTGAGTCTGGACACCCACCCTCCCATGAAATTTGAATGTGTGACCTTATGAAAACTAAACAATTAGTCTACACCTCATGGATTCATTGATGGAATTTATGTTTCAACCCCCACAACCATCTGTTGTGCCAAAGGTGAATAATGCACCAAAATGAGATCATTTGATGGATTTTATGTGTCAACCCCAACAACCACATTTCCACCTGCTATGCCAAAGGAGAATCATGCACCAAAATGGAAATGGGAATGAAAGGTATGCTCAAATCTACATTTAAAAACATAGAAAGTCATGGGCTATACAAAAAATCATTTATAACACATGTTAGAGGCTTAATGTTCTTGAATTTCACTACTTTTTTGATGGGCTTTCACTTGATAAAATTTCGGATGGAAAGTCATAATATTTGGAAAAATCAAATCCATATATAAATGTTTAAGATTTCAGTAAATAGTGCTACATAATTAGTTGTATATGTGGGATTCTATTGTGTTTTAATGCTTTTTTATTGAATATTCACCTACATATTATATGTATAATTTTTTCAAACCAAAATAGTCACATAAAATACTATACTTAGTAAAATATTAAAATCCTTAAAAAATATCATGCTTGGACTATTTGAATGAAGGAAGGCTCAATGGGTGGTGACAATGCTGGTTGGTAACCTAGTGATACATGGTCAGGCTTGAACCAAAGACCTCATAAGGAACTTTGCCTCGAAATAGTTTATTCGATTTGATTGAGTGAACCCAATAGGTTTCAATATCTTTAGATATATATTAAAATGGGAACATGTATTTTTACAAATGATAAACCTAGAAATAAGCTTGAACTACACTTGCACACTTAAATGAAGAATATGGTTTTGTTGGTATCTCACCAGCACCTATAATAAATTTCTCAAAGGATACATCAACAATATTCAATATAATAAATAGACACATTTGACAAACCCCACACAAGGGAGGAGCATCCTTACTAAGATTTGAACCTAGGTAAATGTCATGATCTTTGTATATATAAATATATATGTACAGAGGAGGAACATCCTTGCCAAGATTTGAACCTAGTTCATTGTCACAACAACTAATCCAAGTTTTCACCATATATATATATATATATATATATACACACACACCTCCATGTTTGAAAATAAGGGTGTATATCACAAAACTTTTGTGAGATACACCCTTATTTTCAAAGATGGAGGGTAAATTAATTGCTAACCATAATAGTGGCTGGTAACCCTAAGAGACTTGATCATATTTGAACATATGACTTATGGACTCCTTGTCAGCAACATTCCTTAGTTGGATGGTTCAAACCATTAAGTTAACCCTTGGAAAACTTTGTGGGATGCACCCATCTTGATCTGTAAACTATTGTGGATATTCCATTGGAACAATTCATCCCAACAAATATTCATCCCTATACTGAAATATTTTACTATGCCAATTTATTTTTCTTAGATATTAGATTTATAATCACTAGCTTGATTTCTCAAATTAATGAAACAACTGAAATGCGAAAATGAATGCACCATCCACATAAATGAAAACAAGATGTATCTAGGGAAACCCAATATGGGAGAAAACACAGCTAGAAGGTGAGGCCTATGCTTTGATTTCTTTTCTTTAGTAATGAAATGCAAGTACAGAGAAAGTGGAGCACTCACTATGGAGTTATCTATGACTCGGTTGCTTGATTGGATACTACAAACTCTTTTTACTGCCTCTGTTTTTCTCTCATATCACATTCTATGGATGCTCTACTCAACTATGGAACACGTACAATACCAAATAATGGAGCCCCTTCTTCTCCTAGTGGCCCAATATTTAACATAGCCCGAAAGGTGTATAGGGATAGGGTTTTGACTTCCACAACCCTTAATTGCTGATAAGGTTTGGACCTTCTAGAGTCTTCTCGAAAGTCCACACATGGATAGCCCCATAAGTTTGAGTAATGGGGGTTGACATGACATCCACTTGTACCATGGTGATCAACAAGGTAAGTCAACTTGCGAGAGGCATACGTTTCACATACAAGCTTTGATTGAAGCAATTTTTGCACCATTGGAAAGGTCTCGATGTGTAGAAAACCATCAAGGGTGTGGGAAGACACTTCAGACCATGTAACTGCAAAAAAATTTGTTTGATGCATCAAATAGCTCTAGAAGGTTTCAGACCCCAATTTTCCACTAAAATGGCCCTGCATGTTGATTCCTCCAATGTTTTCCACCCAAAAGTACCAATATAGATGAAAAAATGTATGATGGTCAAATATAGATCATATCTCCCCATTTAGGGAGGATTTTGGTCCCAAAAATATTTATTTAATGAGGTGAGGACAATTTTCCTCTACCTTCTTCCTAGATTACCATTTTTCTTTGATTGGAAGTTGTCCTTTCAACCCAATCTATCAAAGGTCAAGTTTCCCATGTCTTGTAGTTTTGGACTTCCTCTGCAGAATTGTGTCTTCTTCCAACTTTTCTCAAGCATCTAGTGCTAAGTCCTATATGATGGGTAGGACATATTCCACCTCTTGATCCAACATAGAAGGATCATAGAGTTTAAAACTCTCCACATTCACTGCTAAGTAAATACACATGTATGGGGGCAGACTAAGTCTATAGGTGTTATCTCCCACCTTCTCAATACCTCGAAAGGGCCATACCACGAAGATTTGATCTTGTTACCATGAACATGTAGTCTTTTATTATTTAGTTGTAACCGGAATTCTTCTCCCACTTTGAATATCTTCTCGGTTATGTGTTGATCATGCTTATCCTTATACTTTTCCTATGAATTATTCAATGTCTCTTGTACGTAAAAATGGATCTATCTATTCTTTTCAACAAATTTATCCACTCTCAAAGATTCTTCTCTGATGTCTTCCCTCACTCCTCCTTGTTGTCCATATGCAACATCCAAGGGAAAAGGAAGAAAATACCCAAAGAAATTTTCAAAAGGGGAATTACTAGTAAAAGTGTGGACTTCTCTATTATAAGAGTGTTGAATATAAATCATATTTTCATCTCATGTCCTTGGACTTCTAATTGTAACCCCTAAAACGTTGCACCAGAATCTTGTTGACTACTTATGTCTTCCCATTTGTCTATGGCTGAAATATTGTATATCTCTTCAACTTAGTGTTCATGTTCTCCAAAATTATAGTCCAAAAGCCACTAAAAAATCCAATATCCCTATCTGAGATGATACTCCTTGGTATCCTAAAGTGCACCTTGACTTGTTCAAAGAGAATGTTGTTTTCTCTGTGTCCTTTGATGGTATTTTTTCAAGGCATAAGGATGCACATCTTGTTGAACCTATCAACTATAACAAATAGATAGTCATATCCCTTCCTAGTGTTTGGTAAACCTCCCACAAAATCCATGGAAATTATTTCCCAAGGTCAAGTAGGTACATGAAAGGGATGGTATGGACCTTGCTTCCTATTACCGGGCAAAGTATCCATCCTTTGATATACCTTGCTACATATACTTTCAATCTGGGCCAATACACATACCTTTGTAAGTTAGCAACTATCTTCTCGACACCAAAACATCTTGGAACTTTGGAGGTGTGAGCCTCTCTGATAAGACTCAATATTTCACCTTTAGGAACACAGAGATTTCCTAGCGTGTAGAGTAACCCATTATAGATATTATAGTCTACCTTATTATTTCCTTATTCTACATGAATTTGGCCTTGTATCTACTGAAACACTTCCTTGAAGTCCTCATATTTTGTTTATGCCTCTTTGTATCCTGTTAGCACTCTGTAAATTTTGTCTGGCTAAATAGACAAACGATAGAGGTAACTATTTCAACCAACTTTAGAACTAAGGCACGAGCCTGCTCAACTCAGAGAGGGATCTCTCATGTCACTGGGTATTTCTTTGGTAATCGATGGCTGGTTTTGGTTTGTTTTGGTGGGGTATCATAAAGTTGTTGAAGAAATGGAGGTGACATTTTGGCTATGGAGTCAGAAATGAAAAATGCATTGAAAAATCATTGGAACTATCAAGAGGAAAAAGGATAAATGAGGCAATGAATCTAAGTTTAAATCAAAATTTGCATGTCAAAAGATGAAAAAAGGAAACACATAACTGCATCATAGCATATTAAAATGAATTCTGAATAAGCTAAGAAGAAACATACATAGTTTAAATTGCTTAGACCAAGAGCGGCCCAGGACAAATTATGGGTCTTTAACTCTCCAATTTAAAAGAGGGAATTGTAAGTGGAATACATATCACAGGAAATACACACTACGGAAGAAGACATAACTCATATCACAACCAATTAGAATCTTTTCATAAACAGTTCAAAATTTTCTTCTTCATTTGTATATTCACTTTAGCTCTAAGATTTTACAAAGTCTTCTTGCTCAGAGGGCAGGCCCCTGTTTTTCTTCCTCCTTTATTTATTCTTGGGATGATATATATAGAGGATTTACATGCAGTATTCAAAATGATTAAACTTCCTCGTGGTTCTAAATATAGAGGTCGGTTACAAAAAAGAATAACGTACAACAAAAGTTCTCCTACTTTATAGGGAGCGTTATAAATAGGATTGACATATCTGAGGTCTTCGTTGAACACCACATGCACATATAATTACAAAACATTTCTGAAACGTACTCAATTCAACTTGAGAACTCATTCCAGATTTGTGATTTCTTCCTTTAGAGAATTTAACCAAACCGGTTGGTTTTCCCTGATGCTCTAAACCACCTCAACTCTGATCACTGTTTCCTATTGCTTGCTCCACTTCCTCTTCACTTATCTCTTGTAGTGCCCATCCACGTTTCCATTGATGATTAAATCCCTTATGATGGGATTTAGTCTGACCTCTGATTCTGGTTCTATCATAGGATCTGTATGGAATTTTATTGCTAATATCCATGGAATCGACCTTTCCTTCTTACTCATTGATGAATTCACCATATTATTTGAAAATATGGGTTTGTTGGGGGTTGTTCGATTAGATTTATCCATTTTCCCAATTTCATAGAAAAACCTCAGACTTGTCTCCATGATATTGTTAATTACTTCGTTCAGAATGGAATGTTGATTGCTCAAAACAGGATAAATTTATATATATATTGGAGGATGATTGTCATCGAGTGTTTAATAATAGACTACTGACGACACTACTTGTCTAAACTATGGCCTGTCACACTTGGTTGTCATCTTCAAATGATGAACCTTCAAATCATCTCTCTGGCGGCACTTACCCTACGCTGCACGGTGTAAAGTACTCGAGCAACGGTACTGATGTGATTGGATAATCCGTTAACTCTTCCCTTTTATACGCGATCTATGGAAGTGATACATATCTAATGATTTTTCAACATGTGACATCAGGGCGTGGTTGAGCGGTTTTGTGCTCACCCACTTTTCCCCCCGATATGCTTTAGGGGGTGTCATGTGTCTGCGTTTTGAAACCATGGTATTTTCCCTAGCCTACCCTTGAAAATTTGTCATTCGCTCTACTTCATCGCCCAATATGTGTCATGGCCATCAATTTGGGTTGTTTCAAGAACGACGGTCCGTCGGGCCCCTCCTTTCGTACTTCCACTATATTTTCTCTTTTCTGCCAGATGTAGCCTGGTCCTCCAAATCATGCCATATATCTACACTTATTTAGTTCCCCGCTAAATATAAAACCTGTATTTCATGTATAATTGTTATGGTGATAACATAAGCTCCGACTGGGAATGTTATCCTCCCTACGAGGTAGCAAAGAACTGTAGACTCGGTGCCTGATCCATTGGGATGCTCTCAGAACATGTGTGTGTACCCTATTCTTTCTTGGAGACTGAATGTCAATTGAAAACCAAACTTCACACACTACTCTCAACTGGATATTGAACAAAAAATACCACTAGAATCTAGCTATACATATTACTAAAAATTCAAAAAATGCTTGACCAACAAGCTTATTCACACACTCCTACCTACCTTAACTCTTGAAAGGAACTATCAATCAAGTGAAATCATAATGCCAATGTAGCCATGAAAGCAATTTATCCATTGTTTTCTTTCTCTGCACTTTCTTGTTCCAAATATTTTTTGCTGATAATTCATTTAAAATTTCATCCATAAATCGAAACCTCAAAAAATAAAAAACATTTGGACTGTTTACTTCCTCCAACAACACTACAATTGGATCTTCTAAAACATGCACAAAACAACTACCATGTTTCACTCCTTCCACTGCGTTTTTGTTTCCAGGTGATTTAACTTGTTGATTGCCATCGAGAAACTGATAGATTTGTTGAGAAGTCTGGCAATAACAGTTTCTTAATACATAACACAACCATGGTTGAATATCATCGTCTGGTGTAAAATGACCCATATTTGATACAAACATCGATTCTTCACTTTATTTATCCTTAATTTTGCATCCCACTATTATTTGTAGATTCTGATTATAAAAATTTTCCATATAATGTGCCATGGGATCGTGAAACATATGAAAGAACATTTCCTTTACAAGAGCTAAAACAGAAAAAAAAAACCTCTTGTTCATTGAACAATACGGATGCAACTTCACCAACTCTATGGAAATTTTCTTGAGGACTGTCATCTTGAATTTCAAATGAATGAACAGAAATAAGTTCCTTCTCATAATCTTCTTGCAAATGTGAAAATCTAACAACATGCATTATTTCACAGTCTAGAGTTACCATGGATGCATTTTCAAAATTCTCATCCATGTTTAGGCTATCTAGAAATTTGACCACCACGTCATTCTTAGGGGAAGAAAGACAACTTTGAAACATTTCGTCTTGCTGGAAATATTGTTGAATATCTTTAACAAGATCAGGGGAAAGAAAATGACCTTTACCAACGATTCCTTCATCATCTTCATATTCTTTTTCAAGTTGGTGTTTAAGTACACGCTTCAACTCCGAATTGCAAAATCCTTTCAAGTAATCATCTAGATGATCATTTAATGCATGTGAAGGTTGTTGGTATCCCTCACTGATAACATTTTCCTCATGTAAAGCAGTGCCACTGTGAATGCAGTCAAACTCCCCTACTTCCTTGGTTATCTCATGATTTTATTTCAACAATTCAAAGGAAGAAAAACATAATGGAAGATAATTTTCATTTGCGAGTCTATTGTTTAATTCATATTCAACATCATGTCTAGAGTTTTTCTGATTACAAACACTCTGTCTCAGCAATTTGAAAGAAGAAAAACACAATGGCAAGGTTCTTTCACCTGTTTCCAATCCTTCTTCATCACTATTATATGCATGTTCCTTAACTCTTTTAAATTGTCAAGCACACTTACTTTCAGATTTATCTTCGACCAATGGCTGTAATTTTGAACTGACAATATTTTCTACATAACAAGTAACAATTTTATCATCCATATGATATGTTGCATCATTCTTCTACTAGTGGAATCACCTTCAAACTAAAGCAAGTGAATGTGAGCCTTGGATTCATAGGGCTTATCAACTTGGTCATGGTTATCACATTGCTTAGATGGGATGTTTTTATCAAAATTAGTGATAAACTGAGGATATATCTATATAACGCTAAGGGGAGGACATATAAATTAAATATTTCCATGATCATCATTTGCATGCAGCAGGTAAAGAAAAATTTGTCTAGCATGTTTAGGAAAGGACCAAAGATAACTTATAATAAATAGTAAAATGCCTTGGAAAAAATCCCATTTTAGGTACCTGTTTTCTTCCATAATTCCTTCTCATACCTATGTCAAGGGGTCTCATCTTCCAATGGAGTCTCTGAACTACATTTGAATCTTGAGTGGAGTCACCAATAATGTTTTGGAAGATGGATTTTGCATTGAGAGTGGAGTAGCTAGTTAAAATTTAAATTTCTAGATTATTCTACCAGTGGAATCACCTTCAAACTGCTTTTTTGATGTGTGGAGTCATTAGAGCAGGAATACAACCAATATGTGCCTAAGTGTCTTCTTCTCTCAGACCTTAGAACTCAACCATGTCGTTTTTTCACAAGGAAAATTTTTCAAATTCATCCTCGGCAACAACGCCAAAATGTTAGCACTCTGTAAATTTTGTCTGGCTGAACAAACAAACAACAAAGGTAACTATTTCAACCAACTTTAGAGATGAGGCACTAGCCTGCTCAATGCATAGAGGTCTCTCTTGTGTCACTGGGTATTTCTTTGGTAATCGATGGCTAGGTTTGGTTTTTTTGGGGGGGGTATCATAAAGTTGTTGAAGAAATGGAGGTGACATTTAGGGTATGGAGTCAAAAATGAACAATGCATTGAAAAACCATTGAAACTATCAAGAGAGAAAAGGTTAAATGAGGCAATGAGTCTGAGTTTAAATCAAAATTTGCATGTCAAAAGAGGAAAAAGGGAAACACATAACTGCATCATAGCATATTAAAATGAATTCTGACTTAGCTAAGAAGAAAGATACATAGTTTAAATTGCTTAGACCGAGAGCATCCCAGGACAAATTTTGGGTCTTTAACTCTCCAATTTAAAAGATGGAATTGTATGTGGAATAAAGATCACAGGGAATACACACTATGAAAGAAGTCAAAACTCATATGACAGCCAATTAGAATCTTTTCATAAACAGTTCAAAATTTTCTTATGCATTTGTATATTCACTTTAGCTCCAAGATTTTACAAAGTCTTCCTGCTCAAAGGGCAGGCCCCTCTTTTTATTCCTCCTTTATTTATTCTTGGGATGATATGTATAGAGTATTTACACATGGTATTCAAAACAATTAAACTTCCTCACAGTTCTAAAGATAGAGGTCGGTTACAAAAAGGAATAATACACAACGATAATTCTCCTACTTTATAGGGAGCATTATAAACAAGACTGACATATCTGAGGTCTTCGTTGAATGGCACATGTCCATATAATTAAAAAAAATCTGAAACGTACTCAATTCAACCTGCGAACTCATTCCAGATTTGCAATTTCATCCTTTAGAGAACTTAACCAAACCGGTTGGTTTTCCCCGACGCTCTCAACCACTTCATCTCTGATCATTGTTTCATGTCACTTGCTCTGCTTCCTCTTCACTGCCCGCTTGTAGTGCCCTTTCATGTGTCCGTTGATGATTAAATCCCTTATGATGGGATTTATTTTGACCTCCGATTCTGGTTTTGTCGCAGGATCTGTATGGAATTTTGTTGCTAATGTCCGTGCAATTGACCTTTCTTTCTAAATCATTGATGAATTTGCCATATTAGTTGAAAATCATGGTTTGCTGGGGGATGTTTGATTAGATTTATCCATTTTCCCAATTTCACAGAAAAACCTCAGAATTGTCTCCGTAATCTTGTTAATTACTTCGTTCAGAATGGAATGTCAATTGCTCAAAATAGGATAAATTTATCTATATTTTGGAGGATGATTGTCATCGAGTGTTTAATCATATAATGCTGAAGATATTACTTGTCTTAACTATGGCATATCACACTCGGTTGTGAGATTCAAATGATGAGCCTTCAGATTTTCTCTCTGGCGGCGCTTACCCTAGGCTGCATGATGTAAAGTACTCGAGAAACGATATTGATGTGACTGGATAAGCCATTAACTCTTCCCTTTCATACACAATCTATGGAAATGACGCATATCGAATGAATTTCAACACATGACATTGGGGCATGGTTGAACAGTTTTGTGCTCACCCACTTTTCACCCCGATATGCTTTAGAGGGTGCCATGTGTCCATGTTTTGAAACTGTGGTATTTTCTGTGGCCCGCCCTCGAAAATTTATCCTCCGCACTAATTCATTGCCCGATATGTGTCATGGTCCCCGATATGTGTCCAGGTCCCCGATAAGTGTCCTGGTCATCGATCTGGGTTGTTTCAAGATCGATGGTCTGTTGGGCCCCTCCTTTCATCCTTCCACTATATTTCATTGATGAATTCAGCGTATTATTTGAAAATATGGGTTCGTTGGGGGTTGTTTGATTAGATTTATCCATTTTCCCAATTTCGTAGAAAAACCTCAGACTTGTCTCCCTGATCTTGTTAATTACTTCGTTCAGAATGGAATGTTGATTGCTCAAAACAGGATGAATTTATATATATATTGGAGGATGATTGTCATCGAGTGTTTAATCATAGACTATTGACGACACTACTTGTCTGAACTACATCCTATCACACTCGGTTGTCAGCTTCAAATGATGAACCTTCAAATCATCTCTTTGGCGGTGCTTACCCTATGCTGCACGGTGTAAAGTACTCGAGCAACGATACTGATGTGACTGGATAATCCATTAACTCTTCCCTTTTGTACGCAATCTATGAAAGTGATACATATCTAATGATTTTTCAACATGTGACCTTGCAATTGACCTTTCCTTCTTACTCATTGATGAATTCACCATATTATTTGAAAATATGGGTTCATTGGGGGTTGTTTGATTAGATTTATCCATTTTCCCAATTTCGTAGAAAAACCTCAGACTTGTCTCCCTGATCTTGTTAATTACTTCGTTCAGAATGGAATGTTGATTGCTCAAAACAGGATGAATTTATATATATATTGGAGGATGATTGTCATCGAGTGTTTAATCATAGACTATTGACGACACTACTTGTCTGAACTACATCCTATCACACTCGGTTGTCAGCTTCAAATGATGAACCTTCAAATCATCTCTTTGGCGGTGCTTACCCTATGCTGCACGGTGTAAAGTACTCGAGCAACGATACTGATGTGACTGGATAATCCATTAACTCTTCCCTTTTGTACGCAATCTATGAAAGTGATACATATCTAATGATTTTTCAACATGTGACCTTGCAATTGACCTTTCCTTCTTACTCATTGATGAATTCACCATATTATTTGAAAATATGGGTTCATTGGGGGTTGTTTGATTAGATTTATCCATTTTCCCAATTTCGTAGAAAAACCTCAGACTTGTCTCCCTGATCTTGTTAATTACTTCGTTCAGAATGGAATGTTGATTGCTCAAAACAGGATGAATTTATATATATATTGGAGGATGATTGTCATCGAGTGTTTAATCATAGACTATTGACGACACTACTTGTCTGAACTACATCCTATCACACTCGGTTGTCAGCTTCAAATGATGAACCTTCAAATCATCTCTTTGGCGGTGCTTACCCTATGCTGCACGGTGTAAAGTACTCGAGCAACGATACTGATGTGACTGGATAATCCATTAACTCTTCCCTTTTGTACGCAATCTATGAAAGTGATACATATCTAATGATTTTTCAACATGTGACCTTGCAATTGACCTTTCCTTCTTACTCATTGATGAATTCACCATATTATTTGAAAATATGGGTTCATTGGGGGTTGTTTGATTAGATTTATCCATTTTCCCAATTTCGTAGAAAAACCTCAGACTTGTCTCCCTGATCTTGTTAATTACTTCGTTCAGAATGGAATGTTGATTGCTCAAAACAGGATAAATTTATATATATATAAATATATATATATATATATATTGGAGGATGATTGTCATCGAGTGTTTAATCATAGACTACTGATGACGCTACTTGTCTGAACTACGGCCTATTACACTCAGTTGTCAACTTCAAATGATGAACCTTCAAATCATCTCTCTGGTGGTGCTTACCCTACGCTGCACGGTGTAAAGTACTCGAGCAATGGTACTGATGTGACTGGATAATCCGTTAGCTCTTCCATTTTGTACGCGATCTATGGAAGTGATACATATCTAATGATTTTTCAACATGTGACATCGGGGCTTGGTTGAGCGGTTTTGTGCTCACCTGCTTTTCCCCCCGATATTCTTTAGGGGGTGTCGTGTGTCTGGGTTTTGAAACCATGGTATTTTCCCTAGCCTTCCCTTGAAAATTTGTCCTTCTCTCTACTTCATCGCCCAATATGTGTCCTGGCCATCAATCTGGGTTGTTTCAAGATCGACGATCTATCGGACCCCTCCTTTTGTTCTTCCACTATATTTTCTCTTTTCCACCAGATGTAGCCTGGTCCTTCAAATCATGCCATATATCTACACTTCTTTAGTTCCCCGCTAAATCTAAAAGTCGTATTTCATGTATAATTTTTATGATGATAACATAAGCTCTGACTGGGGATGTTATCCTCCCTGCGAGGTAGCAAAGAACCGTAGACCCGATGCCTGATCCATTGGGATGCTCTCGGAACATGTGTGTGTACCCTATTCTTTCTTGGAGACTGAATATCAATTGAAAACCAAACTTCGCACACAACTCTCAACTGGATATTGAACAAAAAATACCACTAGAATCTAGTTGTACATATTACTAGAAATTCAAAAAATGCTTGACCAACAAGCTTATTCACACACTCCTACCTACCTTAACTGTTGAAAGGAATTGTCAATCAAGTGAAATCATAATGCCAATGTAGCCATGAAAGCAATTTATCCATTGTTTTCTTTCTCTCCACTTGCTTGTTCCAAATATTTTTTGCTGATAATTCATTTAAAATTTCATTCATAAATCGAAACCTCAAAAAATAAAACAATTTGGACTGTTTACTTCCTCCAACAAGACTACAATTGGATCTTCTAAAACATGCACAAAGAAACTACCATGTTTCACTCCTTCCACTACATTTTTGTTTCCGGGTCATTTAACTTGCTGATTGCCATCGAGAAAATGATAGATTTGTTGAGAATTTTGGCATTAGGAGTTTCTTAAGACATAATACAACCATGGTTGAATATCATCGTCTAGTGTAAAATGACCCATATTTGATACAGACATCGATTCTTCACTTTCTTTATCCTTAATCTTGCAACCCACTATTATTTGTAGATTCTGATTATCAAAATTTTCCATATAATATGCCATGGGATCATGAAACATATGAAAGAAAATTTCCTTTACAAGAGATAAAACAGAAAAAAAAAAACCTCTTGTTCATTGAACAATATGGATGCAACTTCACCAACTCTCTGGAAATTTGCTTGAGGACTGTCATCTTGAATCTCAAATGAATGAATAGAAATAAGTTCCTTCTCATAATATTCTTGCAAATGTGAAAAGCTAACAACATGCATTATTTCGTAGTCTAGAGTTACCATGGATGCATTTTCAAAATTCTCATCCATGTTTAGGCTATCTAGAAATTTGACCACCACATCATTCTTAGGGGAATAAAGACAACTTTGAAACATTTCGTCTTGCTGGAAATATTGTTGAATATCTTTACCAAGATCAGGGGAAAGAAAATTACCTTTACCAATGATTCCTTCATCATCTTTATATTCTTTTTCAATTTGGTGTTTAAGTACACGCTTCAACTCCGAATTGGAAAATCCTTTCAAGTAATCATCTAGATGATCATTTAATGCATGTGAAGGTTGTTGGTATCCCTCACTGATAAAATTTTCCTCATGTAAAGTAGTGCCACTGTGAATGCAGTCAGACTCCCCTACTTCCTTGGTTATGTCATGATTTTATTTCAACAATTCAATGGAAGAAAAACATAATGGAAGATAATTTTCATTTGCAAGTCCATTGTTTAATTCATATTCAACATCATGTCTAGAGTTTTTCTGATTACAAACACTTTGTCTCAGCAATTTGAAAGAAGAAAAACACAATGGCAAGGTTCTTTCACCTATTTCCAATCCTTCTTCATCACTATTATATGCATGTTCCTTAACTCTTTTAAATTGTCAAGCACACTTACTTTCATATTTATCTTCGACCAATGGTTGTAATTTTGAACTAACAATATTTTCTACATAACAAGTAATAAGTTCATCATCCATATGATATGTTGCATCATTCTTCTACCAGTGGAATCACCTTCAAACTAAAGCAAGCGAATGTGAGCCTTGGATTCATAGGGCTTATCAACTCGGTCATGGTTATCACATAGCTTAGATGGGATGTTTTTATCAAAATTAGTGATAAACTGAGGATATATCTATATAACGTTAAGAGGAGGACATATAAATTCAATATTGCCATGATCATCATTTGCATGCAGCAGGTAAAGAAAAATTTGTCTAGCATGTTCAGGAAAGGACCAAAGATAACTTATAATAAATAGTAAAATGCCTTGGAAAAAATCTCATTTTAAGTACCTATTTTCTTCCATAATTCCTTTTCATACCTATGTCAAGGGATCTCATCTTCCAGTGGAGTCTCTGAACTACATTTGAAGCTTGAGTGGAGTCACCAATAATGTTTTGGAAGCTGGATTTTGCATTGAGAGTGGAGTAGCTAGTTAAAATTTAAATTTCTAGATTCTTCTACCAGTGGAATCACCTTCAAACTGCTTTCTTGATGTGTGGAGTCATCAAAGCAGGAATACAGCCAATATGAACATAAGTGTCTGCTTCTCTCAGACCTTAGAACTCAACCATGTCATTCTTTCATAAGGAAAATTATTCAAATTCGTCCTCGGCAACAACGCCAAAATGTTAGCACTCTGTAAATTTTGTCTAGCTGAACAAACAAACAACAAAGGTAATTGTTTCAACCAACTTTAGAGATGAGGCACTAGCCTACTCAACACATAGAGGGCTCTCTTGTGTCACTGGGTATTTCTTTGGTAATCGATGGCTAGGTTTGGTTTGTTTTGGGGGGGTATCATAAAGTTGTTGAAGAAATGGAGGTGACATTTAGGCTATGGAGTCAAAAATAAACAATGCATTGAAAAATTATTGGAACTATCAAGAGGAAAAAGGTTAAATGAGGCAATGAGTCTGAGTTTAAATCAAAATTTGCATGTCAAAAGAGGAAAAAGGGAAACACATAACTGCATCACAGCATATTAAAATGAATTCTGACTTAGATAAGAAGAAACATACATAGTTTAAATTTCTTAGACCGAGAGCATCCCAGGACAAATTTTGGGTCTTTAACTCTCCAATTTAAAATATGGAATTGTAAGTGGAATAAAGATCACAGGAAATACATACTACGAAAGAAGAAAAAACTCATATGACAGCCAATTAGAATCTTTTCATAAACAGTTCAAAATTTTCTTATGCATTTGTATATTCACTTTAGCTCCAAGATTTTACAA